>JAKCPB010000930.1:0-147107 GCA_021442155.1 Cymbidium sinense
AAACTAAGTAAAAATAAAAAACTTCAAATAAAATAAACAATAACAAATAAAAAAAACAAATACTAAATAAAACTAAACCTAAAAATAAACCTAAAACAAATAAGAAATAAACATAAACCTCAACTAAAAAAAAAAACCTAAACCAAAATAAAAATAAAATAAACTAACCTAAACAAAATAAACTAAACTAAACTAAATAAAAACCTAAACCTAAACCTAAAATAAACTAAACCTAAACCTAAACATAAACTAAATAAAATAAAATAAACTATAAATAAACCAAAACCTAAACTAAAAAATAAAACATGAAAATAAACCTAAAATAAAAACCTAAAACCTAAACCTAAAAAATTAAAATTAAAACCTAAACCTAAACTTAAAAATAAAAAATAAAACCTAAACATATAAAATAAAATAAAATTAAAAGTAAACTAAAAATTAAACCTAAACCTAAACCTAAACTAACAAAATAAACTAAAAAAAACTTAAACTTAAATTAATAAACCTAAAATTAATAAACTAAACTCAATAAAAATAAAAATAAGCCTAAACGAAAATAAAAAATAAAAAACTAAAATAAAGAAAAAAGAAACTAAATAAACCTAAACCTAGCACTTAACTTAATTTTAAAAATTAAAATATTAAAAAATAAAATAAAATAAAATAAAACCAGACCCTAAATGTTAAAAAAACTAAACCCTAAACCCAAACTACCCCTAACCACAAACCCTAAACCCTAAACCCTAAACCCACCCACCTTAAATCCTAAACCCTTAACCCTAAAACCCTAAACATTAAACCCTAAACCCTAAACCCTAAAAAACCTAAACCTAAACTAAATAAACCTAAAATAAAATGGATAAAAAACTTATAAATATAATAAAAAATTAAAATAAAATAAAACCTAAAAACCTAAACAAAAACCTAAACCTAAACCTAAACCTAAAGAAAATAAAATAAAATAAAAATAAAAGATAAAATAAAATAAATAAAACCTAAACTAAATTATAAAATAACAAACCTAAATAAAAAAAAACTAAACCTAAAATAAAATAAAATAAACCTAAAATAAAATAAAATAAAACTAGATAAAATGTAAACCTAAAAAAACAAACCTAAATAAATAAAATAAAACCTAAACCCTAAACTAGAAAAAAAATAAACCTAAAATAAAAATAAAGTAAACCTAAACCTAAACAAAATAAACTAAACTAAAATAAATAAAACCTAAACCTAAACATAATATCAACTAAACCTCAACAATCTAAACTAAATAAAATAAAATATACTATAAATCAACCCAAACCTAAACTAAAATGTAACCTAAAATAAACCTAAAATAAAAAGCTAAAGCCTAAATCTAAAAAAATAAAATAAAAACCTAAACCTAAACCTAAATATAAAATATAAAACCTAAACTTAAAAAATAAAATAAAAATAAAATAAAAATAAAAAACTAAACCTAAATCTAACCCTAAATGTAAAAAATAAACAATAATAAAAAACCAAAACTAAAATAAATAAAACTAAAATAAATAAAGTAAACTAAATTAAAATAAAAATAAACCTAGATGAAAATAAAAAAAAATGAATTAAATTTAATAAATTAAAAAAACTAGATAAACCTAAACCTACAAGTTTACTTAATTAAATAAAATAAATAAAAAGTAAATAAACCCTAAGCTGTACCCTAAATGCTAAACTAACCCTAAACCTTAAACCTACCCACAAACCATAAACCCTAAACCCTAAACCCTAAACCCTAAACTCTAAACAATAAATCATAAACCCTAATCCTTAAACCCTAAACCCTGAAGTCTAAACCCTAAAGCCTAAACCCTAAAACCTACAACCAAAAACCCTTAACCCTAAACCCCAAAGCTTAAATCCTAAAGTCTAAACCCTAAACCATATACCCTAAAACCTAAAACCTAAACTAAATAAAACCAAAAAATAAAATAAATGAAAAAACCTAAACCTAAACAAAATTAAATAAAAAATAAAATAAACTTAAACATAAACCTAAATCTAAACCTAAAAAAAAATTAAAAAAAATACTAAACTAAAATGAAATAAATAAAATAAACTAAGATGAAATAATAAAACTTAAAAGAAATTTAAAAAAACTAAACTAAATAAATAAAACCTAAACCTAAAAATACAATAAAATAAAACTAAATTAAAAAATAAACACAAACCTAAACCTAAATAAGAAATAAACTAAAATACAAAACCTAAAATAAAATAAATAAACCTAATATAAATAAACTAAACTAAATAAAAATAAAAATAAAAAATAAACCTAAATAAAAATATAAAATAAAATAATTTAAATAAATAAAAGTAAACTAAATAAACTAATCCCTCGGTTTACTAATTAAAATTGTAAACCCTAAACCCAAATCCTAAACCCTAAAACCTAAAACAATTCCTATAACTAACCAAAACCCTAAACCTAAATTAAACCCTAAACAAATCCAAAACCCTAAACCTAAAACCACAAACAACCCTAACCATAAACCCTAAAGCCTAAAGCCTAAACCCTAAAATCTTAAACCCTAAACTCTAAACTAACCCTAAACCCTAAAACAATAAACCTAAACCCCAGAATGGGCAACGAAGAACATCACTCCAGCTCTATCTAAATCAAGCGATGGAGGCGAAGGCAGAGGCGACGATTATCGTAGTGGTGGTGGGAGATAGGCTGAAGTGGATATGGAGTTGGTGCTCGAGCTGGTGGTTATGGGCGGGAGCGATGGAGGTTACAACCATGGTGGTGGTGGAGGGAGAGATGGGATATGATGGTGGATCCACTACTCGAGAGGTCGGGGTAGTTCTGATGGGAATTGGAAAAATTGAAGAATGGCCGATATGATGTACTATTTATGGAACTATTTCTTTATAGTAGAAAGGATTCTTGTTATCTAGGGTTTTTGACTTGCTCTATGAGTGCTCCTTATTTATCTATGTCATCACTTGTGTCTTAGAAAACTTGGTGTGTTACATGGGTGATGAAACTAAATAGAAGAAATATTGAATGTGAATTTGTTCTCTATTAGAAAAAATATAAACCTAAACCTAAAAATAAATATAAATAAAAATGTAAAACCTAAACCTAAAAGAAAATAATAACTTAAGCATAAAAACAACTAAACTAAAAAATAAACCTAGACCTAAATCAAAATATAAATTAAAATAAAACCTAAAGTAAAATAAATAAACCTAAAATAAATAAACTAGACTAAATAAAAAATAAAAAAACCTAAATTAAAATAAAATATAAAATAAATTAAAATAAATAAAAGTAAACTAAAGAAACCTAAATCGTAGTTTACTTAATTTTAAAATAATAAAAAAATTATAAATTTAAAAAAACCAAACCATAAATCCTAAAATTAATCTTAAATGCTAAACCCTAAACTATAATTAACCTCACTAAACTTAAACCCTAAAACCCTAAACCCTAAATCCTAAACCTAAACCCTAAACCCTACTAAACCCAAAAGTTAAACCCTAAACCCAAAGCCTAAACCATAAAGCCTGACCCTAAACCTAAACTACCACCCCTAAATCATAAACCCTAAACCCCCTAAACCTTAAAACCTAAAACCTACACTAAATAAAACTTAAAATAAAATAAAATACCTAAACTAAAACTTAATCCTAAACCTAAACCTAAACATAAATAAAATAAAATAAAATAAAAACTAAAATAAAATAAAAAAATCTAAACTAAACTAAAAAATTAAATAAACCTATAAATAAAACCTAAATAAAATATCACCCAAATTTAAAATAAAAAAATTAAACCCAAAATTAAAACTAAATAAAACTTAAAGCAAAAATAAACCTAAAATAAAATAGAAATAAATAAAAAACCTAAACCCTAAACTAAAAAAAAACCTAAACCTAAATGAAAAATAAGATAAAACTAAAACTAAATTAAAATAAAATAAACTAAAAATAAAATAAATAAACTAAACCCAAAATAATCTAAACTTAAACCCTAAACTTAATAAAATAAAATAAACAAAATAAAATAAAACCTAATCTAAAATATAACATAAAACTAAACCTAAACTAAAATCTAAAATGTAAACCTAAAAAAATAAAATAAAACCTAAACCTAAACATAAAATAAAAATAAAACCACTTAAAATAAAAATAAAATAAAACTAAAACAAAATAAACATAAACCTAAACTAAACCTAAAAAATAAACTAAAATAAAAACCTAAACTAAAATAAATAAACATAAAATTAATAAACCAAATTATATAAAATAAAATAAACCAAAATATAAATATAAAATAAAATAAACTAAAATAAATAAAATAAACTAAAACTAAATAAGCCTAAACCTACTATTTACTTAATTTAAAAAAATCCTAAACCATAAATCCTAAATCAAACCCTCTAAAATAACCCTAAACCAAAATAAATACTAAACTCTAAACCCTAAACCCTTGGCTATTCATATTAGCTAAGGTTACTCTTGGCTCTATTAGACCTGTAAAATTACTATTGTGGTCTAGCTACTAATAGGTGGCTGTTGCTCCTGATTGGCTTCCATCACTATGGGGTTATTTTCCTTGCCTTGATGTTTTATCTGGGTAGGGGTTTTTTCATGGCTATTCATTCTCATGTTATGGTGGAATACTTAGGTGATGCTTATCTTAGAAAGGATTGGTGGCATCCCTTTGCCATACTGAATAGTGTTTCCTTTCATTCTATAGTCTATTTTGTTATTGCTTGGTATGCAAGTATTAAAGATCATATGATTTTCATCCAGTGCGCCTTCCCCCATATGTATGATGGCTAGGATGATTTCACTCATAATTTGGCTGGTAGTAGTAGTTGTGATGTATCCCTTCCTTTGAAGTTTGGATGCTCATGCTTGCGGCTACCCCATTCTATTGTGACTGAGCCTGAGCTTCCCTTCACACACTTCTAAAGTTCTGACACTTTCATTTAGTTTTTCAGTTCATTTTGTTTGTATCTCTTTACCTATGCTAATTTTATCTGCTAGCTATTTGCAGGTTCTGTGTTGTTTCCATTCAGGTTCCTTCTATGGAGGTGGCAAATACTTCTCTCATCTTCTCAAGCTTTTGCTAAAGGCTGTCCTCTAGCTTTTCTTTTTTTGCTACTTTCATTTCTCTTGTTGTTTTTCTTTTCACTTTTCATTTTCCTTTTATTTTGGTTGTACTTAGATAGTGGATTCACTCTCTAGTCTGATTGTAGATCTTTGAGCAGTAGTTCTTGAGTTTATCCCCTCTTAAGGATCTTGTAACCCCTATTGCAATAAAATTCTACATGGGGTTCTCTAAAAAAACCCTAAACCCTAAAACCTATAATCCTAAACTTTAAACCCCAAATCTAAACCCTAAACCTTAAACTAACGCTAGACCCTAAACCCTAAACTAACCCTATAGCCTAAGAATGGGTAGAACCTTAACGATAGGAACATCACCATCAACTAGGCTCAGTCTAGATCTAGCAGTGGAGGCGAAGGCGGAGGCGGAGGCGGCAATTATCACAATGGTGGTGGGGAATCTGGAGGTGCTGGTGGATATGGAGGTGATTTTCGGAGCAGTGGCAGTCATGTAGCCGGGAGGAGCGACGAAGGCTACAACCGTGGTGGTGGCGGTGGGAGAGATCGGGGATATGATGGCAAATACTGCTACACAAGAGGCAGGGGAGGTTTTGATGGGAACTGGAGAAATTAAAGAATGGCAGATCTGATCTATTACTTATGGAACTGTGTCTTTATAGTAAAGACGGTTCTACTTATCTAGGATTTTTGATTTTCTTTGGGTGATCATTTTTGATCCATGTCATCGCTTATGTCTTAGAAAACTTGGGGTGCTACTTGGTTGATGAAATTGAAAAGAAAAAATGTTGAATTTGAATTTGTTCTCTATTAAAAACCATAACCACCCTAAAACCTCAACCATAAACCTAAACCCTAAACCTAAATCTATCAACCACCTAAACCCAAAGACCTAAAGCCAAATCCTAAACCCTAAATAAAAAAATAAAATAAAATAACCTAACCCTAAATGCTAAAACCCTAAACCCTAAACCTCAGCTAAATACTAAACCCTAAACCTAAACCTAAACTTAAACCTAAAACCTAAACTAAACCATAAACTAAACTAAACTAAACTAAATAAAATAACACCTAAACCTAAACCTAAATAAAATAAATAAATAACCATAAACTACATAAAATAAAATAAATATAAATATAAATAAATAAATAAACTAAAACCTAAATAAACTTTAAAATATATAAAATAAAACCTAAAACTAAAAAAAACCTAAACCTAAATTAAAATTAATATAAGCAAAATAAAATAAACATATAAACTAAAATAAACTAAATTGAAATAAATTAAACATAAACCTAAACCTAAAATAAACTAAACCTAAACTTAAACCTAAACTAAGTAAAATAAAATAAACTAAAATTAACCTAAACCAAAATAAAATATAAAACCTAAAAATAAACCTCATAAAAATAAACCTGAAATAAAATAATATAAACCATAAACTTAATAAAAAAAAGCAAAATCTAAATAAACAAAATAATATAAACTGAAATAAATAAAATAAACTAAATAAATATTAAATCAACCTAAATAAACAAACTAAATAAAATAAAATAAACTAAAAATAAAATACTAAAAATAAACTTAAAATAAAACTAAAACCTAAATAAAAAATAAAATAAAATCTAACATAAAGATAAATAAAATTAAAATTGAATAAAATATAAAACACATAAACCTAAAATAACTAAAATAAAAACCTAAAATAAATTAAATAAACCTAAGACAAATAAACTAAACTAAATAAAAAAATCTAACTGAAAGTAAAAGATAAAATAAACTAAAATAAATAAAAAATTAATTGAATAAATTAAATTAACTTACGTCTTTATATATATTTATATTTAAAATAAAACCCTAAACCCTAAACCTTAAACTATAAACTCTAAATCCAAAACCCTTAACCCTTTAAACCTAAACCACACCTTAAATCCTAAACCCTCCTAAGCCTGAACCCTAAACCCTAACATCTAAAGTAACCCCAAAACCTTAAAACCTAAACCCTGTATACCTTACTCAACTTAACCTTATAACCACTAAACCCCAAACCCTAATCTTGAGCCAGAGTCTAAACACTAAACCCTAAACCATAATCCTAAACCCTAAACCCTAAAACCCTAAACCTTAAAACCCTACCACATACCTACTAACCCTAAAATTTAAAAACTTAAAACTTAAACCTAAACTAAATAAAACCTAAAATAACATAAATAAAACCTAAACCTAAATTAAATAATAAAATAAACTAAAATAAATACCAAAACTAAAATCTAAACCTTAACCTAAAAATAAAAATAAAATTAAAGAAATAAAATAAAATAAAATAAATAAAAATATACTAAACTAAAAATAATGATGGTGGATCCAAATACTTGAAAGGCCAGGGTGGTTCGATGAATAAGTAAACTTCTAACAACAATCCAATTTTCTGTTGAAGTGTGTCATTATATTAGAGATTATTCTAGTTTCCTAGGATTTTTTGATTTACTCTATGGATTGGATTTTATCTATATTGACGATGTCTTAGAAAACTTGGTGTGTACTTGGTTGATGAAATCAAAAGAAAATGTTGAATATGAATTTATTCTTTATTAAAAAAAAAAAACCCTAAACCCTAGACTAAAACTTGAACCAAACCTAAAATCTAAACCTAAACTAAAACTTGAACCCTAAACCTAAAAATAAACCCTAAACCCAAAACAAAGACCCAAACCTAAGACCACAAAACCTAAACCTAAACCCATAAACCTTAAAGCTAAACCACAAAACCTATTCTAAATCCTAAATCATAAACCTAAACCCTAAATCTAAACCATAAACTAAACCCTAAACCCTAAAAAATAAACCCTAAACCCTAAAAAGCTAAAACATAAACCTAAACTAAATGGGCTAAAAATAAAATAAATAAAAATCTAAATAAAAAAAATAAAAAAATAAAAAAATAAAAAACAAAACCTAAACCTAAAAGAATTAAAATAAAAAATAAAAAACAAACTACTAAACTAAAAAATAAAAACTAAATAAAATAAAATAAACCTAAAATAAAAAAAATAAAATAAAATAAATAAAATAAAACTAAATAAAATTTAAACCTAAGCAAACCAAAAAAAATAAAACCTAAAGTAAATAAAATAAAACATATAATAATAAAAAAAATACCTAAAATAAAATAAAATCTAAACTAAAATAAAACTAGAATAAACAAAAAACCTAAACCTAAAATAAACTAAACCTAAATCTAAACCTAAACTAAATAAATAAAATAAACTAAATTAACCTAAACCTAAACTTAAAATTCAAACCTAAAGATACCAAAAATAAAAACCTAAAACCTAAACCTAAAAATAAATCTAAACTAAAAAAATAAAAAAAATAAAACCTAAACCTAAAAATAAAATAAAAATAGAACTAAACTTAAAAAATAAACTAAAAAATAAATAAAAAAAATAAATAAAATTAAAACCTTAAGTAAAATAAATAAACCAAAAATAAAATAAACTAAACTAAATAAAAATAAATAAATATAAATAAACCTAAACCTAAATTTAAAAGAAAATAAACTAAACCTAAAATTAAAAATAAAACAAAATAAATAAACTAAACAAAATTAAACTAAAATAAACTAAAATAAACCTAAACCTAAGCCTAAAACCTAAACTAAATAAACATAAACCCATATAAATAAAATAAATTAAACATAAATTAAATAAGACTAAACCAACACCTTAACCTAAACCTAAACCTAAATTAAAAATAAATAAACTAAACTAAAAAATAAACCCAAATAAAATAAAATAAAATAAAACCTAAACCTAAACTTAAATTAAACTAAATAAATAAACATTAACTAAAATGAAAAATTAACCTAAACTAATGAAACCTAAACCTAAATAAAACCTACACAAACCTAAACCTAAACCTAAATAAAAATAAACTACTAAATAAACTTAATAAACCTGAACTAAAATACATAAACTAAAATAAATAAAGATAATAGCTTAAACCTAAATAAAATAAACCTAAAACTAAATAAACCTAAATAAAACATAAACTAAAATAAGCCAAATAAACTTAAAACTAAAACTAAAATAACCTAAACTAAATAAACCTAAATAATGAGACAACCTAAAATAAACTTAAAACTAAATAAAATAAACTAAATAATAATAAAATAAAAAAAACTAAACTAAAATAAAAAAAAACTAAAATAAACTATAAATCAATAACCTAAAAAATAATAAATAAATGACTAAATAAATAAACTAAACCTAAAAAAAAACCTAAAATAACTAAACTAAACTAAATTAAACTAAATAAACCTACTAAATAAATAAACTATAAAATAAACTAAATAAAATAAAAGTAGAAATAATCTTAAACCTAAATAAATAAAACAAAATAAAATAAAACTTAAAACTAAACTAAAAACTAAAATAAAAAAAAATTAAACCAAAACCTAAACCTAAACCTAAATTAGATAAACCTAAAGCTTAAACCTAAACCTAAACTAAACTAAAGCAAATAAACTAAAACTAAATATAACATAAATAAACCTAAACCTAAACCTAAACCTAAACTAAACTAAACTAAATAAAAACAAAATACTAAATTGAAAATCAATAAATAAACTAAACTAAATAAAAAAACCTAAACTAAACTAAACTAAAAAAAACTAAAAATAAACTAAATATAAAATAAACTTAAACTGAAGCTAAAATAAAATAATAAAATAAAAAAATAAACTAAATAAAAAAAGAAACTAAGCTAATATAATAAAATAAATAAACTAAATAAACTAAATAAAATAAACTAAAATAAAACTAAACTAAATAAAAAACTAAATAAACATAAACTAAATAAAATAAACTAAAAAAGCTAAACTATATAAACTAATAAAATAAAATAAAAAACCTAAACTATAAAATAAACCTTAAACTAAATTAAACTAAATAAATCTAAAATAAAAAACCTAAACTGAAAAACTAAACTAACATAAACTAATATAACCTAAATAAACTCATTAAACTATAAATCAAAACTAAACTAAACTGAAGCTAAACAAAATAAATAAACTAATAAATAAACTAAATGAGCTAAACTAAATCTAAAATAAATAATTTAAACTAATCCTAAAATTAATAATCTTAAACCTAAACTAAAATAAAAATAAAATAAAAAAAAAATAAAAATAAACATAAATCTAAACCTAAACTAGGCTAAATAAACCTAAACCTAAAATACTAAATAAATAAACTAAAATAAAATAAATAAACATAAATACCTAATAAAATAAACTACTAAAACCTAAAAAATAAACTAAAATAAATATACTAAATACTAAATGATAAACTAATCCTAAACTAACTAATAAACTAAAAAAAAATATAAATAAATAATCCTAAATCTTTAATCTAAACTAAACTAAAAATAAATAACTAAACTAAACTTAACCTAAACTAAACCTAAAAAAAATACTAAACTAAACTAAATATAAACCTAAACTAAACTAAACCTCTAAACTAAACTAAACTAAACTAAACTAAAACCTCTGCCTAAACTAAAACCTCTAAAATAAAAAAACTAAAAACTAAATAATAAATAACCAAACATAAATAAAATAAACCTAATTACTATAAATAAATGATCCTAAAATAATCCAAACTTAAACAAAAATAAAAATAAAAAACTAAACCAAACTACCTAAACTAAATAAAACCTATATACTAAACTAAAAAAAATTAAATAAAATAAACTAAACCTAAAATAAACCTAAACCTAATCTTAAATAAATTGAACTAATTAAATAAACCTATAAACTAATAAACTAAACTAAAATAAATAAACCTAAAATAAACTAAAAAAAACTAAATAAGTTAAAACAACCTAATAAAGAGCTTAAACCTAAACCTATGAGCCTAAATAAACCTAACCTAAATCTAAACCAAACTAATAAACTATAAAATAAAATAAAATAAACCTAAATATAATAAAACTAAAATAAAAACTAAATGACTAAACTAACTAAAACAAACTAAATTAATAAACTAAATAAAATAAACCTAAACATTAACTAATTAAACTATATAAATAAATCTAAATTAAAAAAAATAAATGAACTAAACTAAATAAACCTAAATAAAACCTAAAACTAAATCTAAATGTAATAAATAAGCTAAAATAAACTGAACTAAATAAGCTAAAATAAACTCATACTAATTAAACTAAATTAAGCCAAAACTAAATAAATAAAATAAAATACTAAAATAAACCTAAATAAATAAACTAAACTAAATAAAATAAATAAACCCACAAACTAAAACTAAACTAAAAATAAATAAATAATAAATAAATAAATAAACCTTAATAAAATAAACTAAACTAAAAATAAAAATAAATAAATCTAAAATCTAAACATCAACTAAAATCTAAACCAAAAACTTAAAACCTAAAAACTAAAATAAAATAAATAAACTAATTAAATATAATAAAACAAAGCTAAATAAACCTAAACTAAATAAAAACTAAAAACCCACAAATAAACCTAAACTAAAATAAAATAAAATAAAATAAATAAACTTAAATAATGAACCTAAAACCTAAAATAAAAACAAAATAAATATAAACTAAAAAAAAAACCTAAAATAAATAAATAAACTAAAATAAAGAAACCTAAAAAATAAAATAAAATAAAAAAAATAAATAAACTTAAACCTAAAATCAAAACCTAAATAAACTAAACATAAATAAAATAAATTAAATAAAATAAACATAAAACCTAAACCTAAAAACCTAAAAACAAAATAAATCTAAAATCTAAACTAAAATAAACTAATAAATAAATAAATGAGCCTAAACTAAAATGAATAGCCAAAGAAGCTAAAATAAACTAAATAAATAAATAAAAAATAAAGATAACCAAAACTAAACCTAAAACCCTAAAACTTAAACCTAAACATGAGCCTAAACTGAGCTGATAACTGACTAGGCTAAATAAAATAAAACTGGCTGAGCTAAAACTAGGCTGAACACTGACTAAATAAACAAAATAAATTACTAAATAAACTGATACCTAAACCTGAGCCACTAAAAACCAAAACATGAACTGAGCTAAATAAAAGATAAAAAAATAAACCTAAACAAACTAAAATAAAATGGATAAACTAAATCTGAGCTGGAATTCTAAATAAAAAAATAAAACTTAGAATAAAGATAAAACCAAACTTAAACCTAAAATAAAAAATAAAATAAATAAATAAATAAAAATTAACAAACCTAAAAAATAAATAAAATCTACTAAAAATAAAGAAACTTAAAAAATACTAAATAAACCTAAATAAATTACTAATAAATAAAATACCAAAGATAAATATAATAAAAACTAAATCAAAAATAAAAAAAACTCTTGGTTTGTTGAAACCCTACCCTACCCTAGACTGACTTTAAAACCCAGATCCTTAGATCCTAGGCCAACTAAACACTAACCCTGATCTACCCAGGCCACTATACTGATGACCTGAGCCCAAACAGCCACTAAAACACATAGGCCCTGGGCCTGACTATAAACTGATAAAAAAGCTGATCACTAAATAATGGGCCACTGAAAATAGGCCAAATAAGGCCACTGAAAGCTAGATAAAACTAACCTAAGGCACTGACCCTGAGCCCTAAGGCCAAGATCCTGGGCCACAGGCTCACAGGTGAACTGGGCTGAGTCTAATAACTAACCTACTATCTGGGCCCTTCTAAAACCTGAAACTATGGGCTAACCTTGAGCTAGACCCTAAATGAGCCAGATGCTAAACTGGGCTTCCAACTGGGCTTAATACTGATAGCCCAGGCCCTGGGCCTATGAAGGCTTCTTAGGCCCTGAGGCTACTTAAGATAGACCTGGGCCACTGATAAATGAAACTGAGCCACTAGGCCACTGGGCCACTGAGCCTAATCATAATAACCACTAGGCCACTGGACTGAGCCTAATACTGAACTAACCCAGGCCAAATAGAAGAAGGCCATACTAAACTGAGCCACTTAAGACTCTGAGCCAGATAACTAAAAACAATAAAATCACTAAAAAATAATAATAACAATCTTCTTGATCCTGAATAATAAATAATGAATGATAATTAAATGATAAATCCTATAAATCTAACTGATAACTAAGATAATAAATATAAACTAAATGATAAACTAACCAAAACTGAATACTAAACCCAAACTAAAAAAAATAATAAAATATAAATAACCTCTAACTAAATAAACTAAACTAAAAAATAAAATAAAAAAAATGAAATAAATAAAATAAATAAAAACATAAAAACTAAACTAAAAATAAAATAAAACTAAGTAAAAACTAAAATAAAGAAAAACTAAATAAAAATAAAAATAAAAAAACTTAAAATAAATTAAAATAAAAAACTAAATAAAACCTAAATAAAATAAACCTAAAATAAAATAAATAAAAATAATCTAAAAAAAAAAAACTAAACCTAATAAACATAATAAAATAAATAAAACTAAAATTAAAATAAATAAAAAAAAAAACCTAAAATAAAACAAACCCTAAATTAAAATAAATAAAATAAACTAAATAAAACTAAACATAAATTAAAAATAAAACTTAAAATAAACCTAAAATAAAAAACCTAAAACCTAAACTAAACAAAATAAAAAAATAAAGCTAAACTAAAAAAAAAATAAAATAAAATAAAAGTAATTAAAAAAATAAACATAAACTAAACTTAAAATAAATAATTAAAAAACTCTAAATAAATAACTAAATAAAATAATACTAAATAATTAAAATTAAACTAAAACTACACTAAACTGACCCAGTCCACTAACCCTGATCCCAAACCCTAAAACTACTACTTAGCCACTATAATACTACACAAACTGACCCACTGACCAAAACTAGCCTAAACTAAAACCACAATATAAATAATACCTAAACTCCTGACTAAACTTCATAACCTTGATCCTAAAACTAAACTCCAATACTAAAAGGCCATGATCTAGCACTAAACCTACTGAGCTAACTAATATAATAAAACCTACCTAAACTTTAAAAAAAATAAACTAAATGAAACTAAATAAAACATAAAAAAAATAAAATATAATAAAAATAAAATCAAACTAAAATAAAATAAATAAAATATAATAAACTCAAATATAAAAGAATAAAATAAAATAAAACTAAATATAAAATAAAAATAAAACAAACTTAAAATAAAATAAAATAAGAACTAAAAAAAAATCTAAACTAAATAATAAATAAAAATAAAAAACTAAAATAAATGAAAATAAAATATAAAAGCTAAACCAAAATAAAAATAAAATAAAATAAAATAAACTAAATAAAATAAACATAAACTAAATAATATAAAATAAACTAGAACAAATAAAACTTAAACCTAACTAAACTAAACAAAATAAAATAAAATAAACTAAAAATAAACCTACATTGCTTCGTTCAGTTGCATTGTTGCTCTAATAGCCAAAATAGCAAACTAAAAAATTAAATAAATCAAATAATAAAATAAAATAAAACTAAACCTAAAAAATTAAAACTAAAATAAACCAATAATAATAATAAAACCTAAAACAAACTAAAAAAATAAAATTAAACCTAAACCTACAAATAAAAAGTAAAACCTAAACTTAAAAAGTAAAATGAAAATAAAACTCAACTACAAAAATAAATCGAAACATAAACCTACACCTATAAAATAGACTAAAATAAATAAACTTAAAATAAATAAACTAAACTACATAAAAATAAAAAATATACCTAAATAAAAATTAAAGATAAAATAAACTAAAGCAAATAAAAAATAAACTATATAAAACTAAACCTACCGGTTTACTTAATTTGAATAAAAAAAACCATAAACCCTAAACCCTAAACCCTAAATAAAAAAACTAACCCTAAACCCTAAACACTAAACCAACAACATTAAACCTACAACCCTAAACCCTAAATCTTAAACCCTAAAAAACCCTAAACCCTAAACTCTAAACCCTAAACCATAAACCCTAAACTTTAAACCCTAAACCCTTAACCCTAACCCTCGACCCAAACCCTAAACTCTAAAAGCATAAACCTTAAAACCCTAAACCCTAAACATTAAATGCTAAACTTTAAACCCTAAATGTTAAATCCTAAACCCTAAACTCTAACCCTAAACCCTAAGCCCTAAACCCTAATCCCTAAACCACAAACCCTAATCCTAAATATAAAACTAAATAAATTAAAAAATAAACCTAAACCCTAAGAGCTAATAAACTTATGCCTAAACCTAAACCCTAAGAATGGGTAGAACCTTGACAACAGAAACATCACCATCAATATAGTCTAGATCAAAAGAAGGGGAAGACCAGGAGGTGATTATCGAAAGGTGGTGGGGATCCGGAGGTGCCGTGGATATGGAACCGTGGTCGAGCAAAGGGTCGAGGAGATGGAGGTTATAGCCATGGTGGTGGCGAGGGAGAGATCAAAATATGATGGTGGATCCTACTCAGAGGCCTGTAAAGAATTGGAGAAATTAAAGAACGTACAATCCAATCTACTGCTTATGAAACTCTCTTTACAATAGAGATGGTTCTAATTATTTAGGGTTTTTGATTTGCTCTTTGCATCCTCATTTTTTATCTATGTCGTTGCTTGTGTCTGAGAGAACTTGGTGTGTTACTTTGTTGATGAAATCAAAAAGAAGAAATGTTAAATCTGAATTTGTTCTCTGTTAAAAAAAAATTAAAAACCCTAAACCCTAAACTAAAACCTAACCTAAAACCTAAACCCTAAAAATAAAAAATAAAAAAAAATAAAAAAATTCTAACCTTAAATGCTAAACCCTAAAACTAACCCTAAACCTTAAACCTACAACTCTAAACCCTAAACCCTAAACCTTATAATCCTAAACCCAAACCCTAAACTAAAAAAAACTAACTAATAAAACTAAATTGATTACTAAATAAACCTAAACCTTAATAAATAATAAACACTAAAACTAAACTAATAAACAAATAATAATAACTAAATGATTAACTAAAACTAAACCCTAAACCTAAACTAATAAAATGTAAAAACTAACTACTAAATAAACATAATAATAACAAAACCTAGTAAACTAACTAATAACTAATAATAAACTAATAAACTAATAACTAAATAAAGCAAACTAACTAAATAACTAATCTAAATAACAAAAAATAATAAACCTAATAAATAAACTAATAATAATAATAATAAAACCAACTAACAATAACTAAAAAAAAAATAATAATAATAATAATAATAATAATAATAATAATAATAATAATAATAACCAACTAACTAAACTAATAAACAAATAATAATAAAACTAATAATAAACTAACTAATAAATAACTAAATAACTAAACCCTAAACCCTAAATAAATAAATAAACTTAATAATAATGATAAAACTAATAATAATAAATATAAATTGATTAAATAATAATAATAATAATAAACTAAAGATAAAACTAAACTAAAATAAAACTAGTAATAAACCAACTAACTAAACTAATAATAATAATAAACAATAAATAACTAATAATAACTAATGAAAAGCTAAACCATAAACTAACTAAAAAAACTAATAATAAACTAATAAACCTAAACCCAAAACTAATAAAACTAATAAACTAAACTAATAAATAAATAAATAAACTAACAAAACTAAACTAAAAAAATAAAACCCCTAACTAAAACTAACTGAACCCTAAATAATAATAAAACCATAAACTAATAGTAATAACTAACTAAATTAAATAAATAACAAACTAACTAATAATAACTAAACTATCTTATAATAACTAATAAATAAACTAAAATAAACTAAACCCCAATAAATAAACTAACTAAATAAACTAATGAACTAAACCTAAAACGCCCCCCACCGTGCTAAACTAACCTAAAATAATAATAACTAAATCTAAAACTAATAAAACTAAACTCATAACCTAACTAAAACTAAACTCACTAAACTAAACATAAAACTAATAATAAACTAACAATAACCTAAAACTGGTAAAACCTAATAATAACTAATAAACACTAAACCTAAAACCTAAGCCTTAAAACTAAACTAAACCCTCTTATTGAGTGATTTCGGGATCCCTCGCATTCTTGGTGAGTTTTTGTGTGCTTTCTCTTGGTTTCCTATAGATTATGCTTGGGCCGATTCGACATGTTCTTTACTATGACTCATGGAGTCGCTTCTTCAAATCCATGGGTTAAATCATATGGATCCCGCTAGGCATCATATATATTTTGGGTAATCCTACCTTTAAATTACCTGCTTTTACTAAATCTTTCAAAGAGACTTTAGTTGGTAAGAATTCCTCCACCGAGCCTCCTTTGAATTTGCTTCATATGACTTTTAAAGGTACTCTGATAGTTATAATTTCAGATGAGGATATTGAAAGATTAGCTGAGCCTTTTGCTTTTTTTTTTAGAAAATTTTCATTTAAATGGCCAAAGATGGAAGATATTCACTTTTTTCATAGCTTAAATATATCTAGTTCTTTTTTTTTTTGGGTTGATTTATGTAAGGCATGTTCTGATTAAACTTTCTAATGACCTTAATTAGGGAATAATTTTTTCTAGGCATTCTTACTATGTTTTCCATTGTCAAATGTGTATTCTAAAGTGGACACCTATGTTTAATGTTAATGAACAGTCTTCTATTGTTCCCATTTGAATTTCTTTACCTAACTTGCAGATTCATCTATTTAATCATCATATTCTTTATGCTATTGTGTCAATTTTTGGTTGGCCTTTGCAAGTTGATCAAGCAATGCTACTTCTTCAATCATGTTGCTAGAATTCTTGTAGAGATTGATATTACTAAAAAATATCAAAATAAATTTGGGTTAGAAGAAATGCATTTTTAGAAAGTTATTTTTGAGAACTTTCCCATTTTTTGTAATCATTGTAAGATTCATAGGCATGAAATTTCTAAATGCATTATTGCTCATCCTTCTCTGGGAAGAAAATGACCAAAGAATTCAATTATTGAAAAAATTGATGATTCTCTCAAGTTGGATAATGGAAAATCTATTTTTCAAAATTTTGATGTTTTGTAAAACTAGATTTTTGAATTTTCTGAAAACGTTTTACCTATTAATGATTTGTCTAAGGTAATTTTGATGTTAAAAAAGTTTTAACTAAAAATCATGCTTTAAGTGCTTCTTTTGATGATTTTGTTAAAGGGAAGACTTTAGAGGTTGTGGTTAATGATTCTAATGGTTTGGATGCTATGCATAAGTCCTTTCATGATGGTGGTTTGAATATTGTTGATGCTAACACCATTTCCTCCAATTTATTGTTATTTCTCTTTCCCCTATATCTGCTTTAGATCATGGGAAAGAGACTATTTCTTCTTTGATTTAGAATGGTGGTGAAAAGAATATTCTTATTTATGATATTTTAACTTCAACAATCTTGTTAATATTGGTGATCCTTCTTAAAAAAAGATTTAGATAGACAATTCTCTCATTATGAATAGTTCTATTTCAGTCAAAATGTTTATATTGGTAATATGCTATGTGTTTCTATGGGATTTGAATCTTATTTTGATCCCTTACATGAAGATTGTACTAAAAATCTGGATCCTACTTTTCTTGCTTCTTTTTTTAATGAAGATAGGGAGGATATTTTATTGGAAGGTGAAAATATAGATAATTGCCTTTTAAATAAAGTTGTTTCTGCTCCTTCTTTCACTTCAAATTTGGAAATGCATACTATTTCTAATTTACCTTTGTCTAGTGTTGTGGATGATTCTGAATGCTCTTCTTTGAAATTTATAGCTTCTACTGATCCCCATGCATTTTATAATAATATTGATTCATTTTTGGATGGAGATATTTTGGAGAAAGGGTATGATTATAAAACTATTTACAAGAAGAAAAAGAAAAAAGGTGTTCATATTTATGCCCCTCCAAACTAGGGTTATATTCCAAAGCTTCTTGGAAATAATCTCTCTCCTTGGGAGGTTTTTTTTTGGCTAGTTTTTCTCGTTATTGAGATTTTATGTCTTTCTTGTTAGCTAGAGTATTGGCTTCTTTAATTTTTCCTCATTTGGTGTTTTGGCTTCTTATTTGCTGATTTTATTTGTGTCCTTATTTGTTATCTCATTTTTATTCTTGCCTTTGTTTAGTTGGTGCTTTTGCTCTCTTTTGGTGGTAGGTCGCTTTTATTCTATGTAGTTCAATTGTTTAATATTTCTCTAGCTATTTATTTTAGCTTTGTTGGCCATCTATTTTTTTTTCTATTGGTTGGTTTGGTCTCTTTCTGGCTATTTTTCCTGGTGCTCTGTTGTATGGATGCTATGTTAGTTGTTTCCTTCCTTGGTTGGTGCCTTGGTGGATTTGGATTAGTGTTGTTGTGGGCTCATTGATTGATGCCTCGGTTTTAGCTTTTTGTTTGCTCTCTTTTGTCTTTGAGGGCTCTTTTTTTTTTTTATCGCTTCTTTTCTCCCTCTTAAGAGGTATTTATATTTTTTATTGGCATTTTCTTATGTTAATTTTATATGTTGCTCTCCTCTCTTCTTTTCCTCTTCACCTTTTCTTTGTCATGTGGTTATTATGATAGGTTTGTTTTTTTCTTTTGGGCTATGATGATATGATGGATTTTTCCTTGATATCTATGACTTTTCAGACAAACCTTTAAGCATACACTAGAATCCCTCACTATCCCTTCCTAATATGTTAACTTTATCTTTATGTTTATCTGTTGAGATTTCTTGCAGTTCTCTTTTCTCTCTTCTTCTTATTAATTCAGTAGTTTTTTTTTTTTTTGAGTCTTTAATATGGTCTTTATTATTTTTTATAGCAAATTCCTTTTAACTAAAAAAATCCTAAACCTCAAACCTTAAAACCTTAAAACCTAAACCCCTAAACCCTAAACTGTAAACCTTAAACCCTAAACCTTAAACCCTAAAAACCATAAAACCTAAAAACCTAAACCTAAATTAAATAAAACCTAAAAATAAAATAAATAAAAAACACAAACCTAAATAAAAGAAAATAAAAATAAAATAAAATCCTAAACCTAAACCTAAAATAAATTAAATAAAAATAAATTAAAATAAAAAAACCTAAACTAAACTACAAAATAAAATAAACGAATAAAAAACCTAAATAAAATAAAACTAAACGTAAAATAAAAAGAAAATAAAAATAAAATAAAATATAATAAAAACTAAATAAAAACCTAAACTTAAAAAATAAACCTAAAAATAAATAAATAATAAAACCTTAACCCCAAACTAAAATAAAACTAAACCTAAAATAGAAATAAACTAAACCTAAACCTAATATAAAATTAATTAAAGTAAAATAAATAAAACCTAAACCTAAACTTAAAATAAACTAAACTTAAACCCAATCCTAAACTAAATAAAATAAAATAAACTAAAAATAAACCTAAACCTAAATTAAATAATAAAACCTAAAAGTAAACCTAAAACCTAAACCTAAAAAAAATAAAATAAAAACCTAAACCTAAAACTTAAAAATTAAAAATAAAACCTAAACCTAAAAAAATAAAATAAAATAAAACTCAACAAAAAAGTAAGCCATAACCAAAAACTAAACAAAAATAAAAACCCTAAACTAAGAAATAAATAAACCTAAAATAAATAAACTAAATTAAATAAAACTAAAAAGTAAACCTAAATAAAAATAAAAATAATATAAACTAAAATAAATAAATAAAAAATCTAAAGAAACAAAAGAAACCTAAACCTATTGATTTACTTAATTTTTTAAAAAAAACTTAAAGCCTAAATCCAAAACCCTAAACCCTAAACCTACAACACTAAACCTATAACCCTAAACCCTAACCACCCCTAAATCCTAAACCCTAAACCCTAAAAGCATATACCCTAAAACCCTAAACCCCAATTGAGCTAATTTTTACAAAGGTGATCTTAAAGAAGTCAGGGAAGAGGTTGTAAAATATAATGTTGGTGTTCCGCCTATGTTGATCTTGTTGCACCTAATGTGTTGCTTAGGCATCACTAGTGATCCTTCATTGACTTCTTCCTTCTAGGTTCTCAACATCCCAACTAAGATCAAAAAGGGTACTGTTGAAATTATCACCCCATGAGTGAAAAAGAGATATGGGATCCTCAAAGGTTGCTCTCTCTTCACTAAGCTGGGATAAGGCCATTCTTTTATGGCCTCATCCGTTATGATGATTGTTCAAGTTTAGTCCCGATAACCTAATTGAAGATGATCTCATCAAAAAAGTTTTGGTATTTAATGATCACTTCTCTATTCCTCCTTTATCACTTTCAACGCCCACATGTTCATCAATGCTTTCAAGAATGTCCTCTATCAATTGCCATTACACATAAGACAAGAAGGTTAAATAGTATTTCAAGGATCCTAGTAAATTTGATGACATGCTTTTGACTCCGCTATTGCCCATTGTAGTGGAAGAAAAGATGGAAGAGCCTACTGAGGAATTTGATGATGATATGGGTTTCAGCTTATTCGACTAAGATTTCTTGGCCTTCTACAAAATAAAATTTTATTTTCTTTAAGAGTTAAATCATTTTGTGAAATACTATTTTGAATTTGAATTTTTTATTTTATCCTATTTTATTAGTTGTTAGGATAACGTATTTGGTTTGGTAATTTCTTATTTGTTATGGAATCATTTGAATTTAAAAAATATATAAAAAACCCTTAAACCCTAAACCCTAAACCCTAACCATAAACCCTAAATCATAAACCTAAAGAAACTAAATAAATTTAAAACTAAACCTAAACCCTAAAACCTAATAAACCTAAACCTAAACCTTAAGAATGGGCAGAACTTTGATGGCATGAACATCGCCATCAACCAGACTCAGTCTAGATCTAGCGGTGGAAGCGAAGGTGGCGGTTATCGCAATGGTGTTGGGGATCCGGAGGTGGATATGGAGGTGGTGGTTATGGAGGTGGAGGAGATGGAGGTTACAACCATGGTGGTGGAGGAGAGATCATGGATATGATGGTGGATGCTACTTGAGAGAGGTGGTTTGATGGGAAATGAGAAACTAAAGATTGGATCTATCGCTACTTATGGAACTGTATTTATAAGAGATGTTAGTTATCTAGGTTTTATTTTTCTATGCATGCTCATTTTATCTATGTCGTTTGTCTTAGAAAACTTGGTGTGTTACTGTTGATTAAATCAAAAGAAGAAATTTTGAATTTGAATTTACTAAAAAAAACCAAAAATCCTAAACCCTAAACTAAAACCAACCTAAACCAAAATCTCAATCCCAAACCCTAAACCATAAACTCTAAAACCTAAAACCTAAACCCTAAAACTAACTCTAAACCATAAACCCTAAACCCTAAACTTAAACCCTAAACCTAAACTTAAACCTAAACCTAAACCTAAAACCCTAAACCATAAAAACACTAAACCCAAACTAAACCCTAAAACCTAAACCTAAACCCTAAACCTAAACTAAACTTAAAGTTGTAAATTTAAATTTAAAACCTATTTAAATATAAACTTAAATTAACCCTAAATCCTAAACCTAAACCTAAACCTAAACTAAATCCTAAACCTAAACCTAAACCTAAACTAAAACCTAAACTAAATCAAACCTAAACCTAAACCCTAAAAAAAACCTAAAATAAAAAACCTAAACCCTAAACCCTAAACCCTAAATACTAAAACCTAAAACCTAATCTAAATAAACCTAAAATAAAATAAATTAATAAACTTAAACCTAGATAAAATAAAAATAAAATAAAATAAAATCTAAACTAAGACCTAAACCTAAACCTAAACCTAAATGTAAAATAAATTAAAATAAAAAAATAAAAAAAATAAACTCAAATAAAATAAATAAAACCTAAACTAAACTAAAGAATAAACCTAAAAATAAAAAAAAAATAAAATAAAACTAAACATAAAAAATAAAAAATAAAATAAACCCAAAAATAAAATAAAATAAAACTAAAAAAAACCTAAACCTAAAAATAAACCTAAAAATAAAACCTAAACCTAAACTTAAAAAACTAAACCTAAAATAAAAAACAACATAAATAAACATAAACCTAAACTAAAATAAACTAAACTAAAATAAATAAACCTAAACCTAAAACATAAATAAACTAAACCTAAACCTAAACTAAATAAAATGAAATAAAACCTAAAAATAATTAAATAAAAAAAGCAAAAACCTAAACTAAAAAATAAAATAAAAAACCTAAACCTAAACCTAAAAAATAACTAATAAACCTAAACCTAAAATAAAAATAAAATAAAACTAAAACTAAACTAAAAATAAGCATAAACCTAACCTAAACCTAAAAAAATAAACAAAAATAAAAACCCTAAACTAAAATAAATAAACCTAAAATAAATAAACTAAACTAAATAAAAATAAAAAATAAACCTAAACAAAAATTAAAATTAAAATAAACTAAAATAAATAAATAAAATAAACAAAAATAAATAAAAAAATAAACTAAATAAACCTAAACCTACAACCCTAAACCCTAAGATCCTAAAAACCTAAACCTCAACTAAATAATACCTTAAAATAAAATAAATAAAAGTACATAAACCTAAATAAAATAAAATAAAATAAACGTAAAATAATAATATGAAAGCTAAGTAGAAACCTAAACTAAAAGATAAACCTAAAAATAAATATATAAATAAAACCTAAATCATAAACTTTTAAAAAAACCTGAACCTAAAATAAAAATAAAATAAATAAAATAAAATAAACCTAAACCTAAACTAACATGAATAAAACCTAAGCCTAAACCTAATCCTAAACTAAATAAAATGAACTAAATTAAAATAAACCAAAACCTAAACTAAAAAAAATTAAACCTAAAATAAACCTAAAATAAAACTAAAACCTAAACCTAAGAAAATAAAATAAAACCTAAACCACCTAAAATAAAAAATAAAACCAAACCTAAAAAAAGAAAATAAAATAAAACTCCACTAAAAAAATAAACCTAAAAATAAATTAAAATAAAAAACCTAAACTAAAATAAATAAACTTAAAAAATAAACTAAAAATAAAATTAAAATAAATCTAAATAAAAAATCAAAAATAAAATAAACTCAAATAAATAAAAAATAAACTAAATAAACATAAATCTACCATATTACTTAATTAAAAAAAAACCTTACCTCAACCCTAAATCCTTCACTTTAAACCCTAAACCATAAACCCTAAAACTAACCCTAAACCCTCAACCCTAAACCTACAACCCTAAACACTAAATCCTAAACCCTAAACCCTAAACCCAATACCCTAAAACCTTAAACCCTAAACCCTAATCCTTAAGCCCTAAAACCCTATACCCTAAACTCTAAACCTTGAACCCTAAAACCTACAACCTTAAACCCTAAACCCTAAATCATAAACCCTAAACTAACCTTAAACCCTAAACCCCAACTAACCCTAAAGCCTAGACCCTAAGAATGGGTAGACCCTAAGAATGGGTAGAACCTTAGAAGCAGGAACATTACTGTCAACTAGGCTTAGTGTAGATCTTGCGATGGAGGTGAAGGTGGAGGCGGCAATTATCACAGTGGTGGTGGGGACTCTAGAGATGCTAGTGCATATGGAGGGTGGTGGTCAGAGAAGTGGTGGTTATGGAGGAGGAGGAGCAATGGAGGTTACAACCATGTTGGTGGTAGAGGGAGAGATCAAGGATATGATGGTGGATCCCGCTACTCGAGAGGTGGGGGTGGTTCTGATGGGAATCAGAGAAATTGAAGATCGATTGATCCGATTTGCGCTTATGGAACTATGTCTTTACAGTAAAGATGATTATACTTATTTAAGGATTTTGATTTTCTATGGGTGCTCATTTTAATATATGTCATCGTGTCTTAGAAAACTTGTGCTACTTGGTTAATGAAATCAAAAGAAGAAATGTTGAATCTAAATTTATTCTCTATTAAAAAACCTTAAACTCTAAACCCTAAACCTAAACTTCAACTAAACCCTAAACTTAAAACCCAAAACCCTAAAAAAATCCTAAACCCTAAACCTAAAACCTAAACCCTAAACCTAAACCCTAAAATCCTATAAACCTAAACCTAAATCCTAAACCCTAAACCTAAAACCTACAACCCTATTTAAATCCTAAACCCCAAACCTTAAACCTCAACCTTAAACCTTAAACTAACACTAAAACCTAAAACCTAAACTAACTCAAAACCTAAAACCCTAAACTAACCCTAAACCCTAACCCTAAACCCTAAACCTTAAACCCTAAACCTTGAATAAAGATGTCATTAGGAGTAGATGTAAAGAATGACCTAATCCAAACATAGTTATGGTAGCTAAAGAAAATGTCTTCAAGAGACTTTTCCTTGACTATTAGAGATTTGAATACCCTAAACCTTAAGCCTAAATCATTTATAATACCATATATTATAGTATAATGTATCATATATTTGAGCATGTAGTGATGTTTTTTTGGGTGTTATAAGATGTTTTGAAATGTTTTAGTATATTATGGTATTGTGCCCTATAGTCTATATGAATATAAATCCTAAAATTATTGATTTAATAAATTAGATGATGAAATTTATTAAATTTGAAGTGGGAATTAGGTTGTAGTACCAAAGGTGTGCTGCACGAGTTGTAGTCTAAAAAGTAAGATTTTATGATCAAAATAAATATTATATGTTGTAGATAACATCATATATCATAATATATTGTTCTCATGCATTTTAAATTCTTTTAGTATTTTACAATCATGCAATGAGCCTACACTAGCATTATTTATAAAAATGTTGATTTAGACTTTAAAATGGTGGAATTTGAAATTCATAATAGGTAGAGCATGACATTATAATATATTATTTCAATTTAAAATATGTAAGTGATATGATTAAAATATATTATTTTTTTATTATTTAGACTAATTTTATGATCTTTTATCTTAAGCAATCCCTTATGATGTGATATGCAATATAGTATAATATAATAAGTTATAGTGTATTATAATATAGGATGCCATAACATAGTGTAGCATCATGCATTATAGCATACTATTGTGTATTAGTACTTATTATTTAGCATATTTTACATTTTTATAGTAAGATGTAGTAGAGTTTGTACTGGTATAATTCATAAAAATATTGATTTATAGGCTACGATGATGGGATTTGGCCAAATTTAAGGTAAGCTTTAGGGAACTTCATTAGGGGTGTGCTATGGTGTGTCATTTAATCAAAAGAATGGAATTTTGCATCCAAAATAAATGTTCATTTTTTATCAAATTTTATAATTTTTTTGCTTAAAGTGATTCATTTTAATGTGTAATGTAAGATAATAAGCATATTAAAATATAATGTACATAATATAATTATACATACATATATATGAATATGGTGGTGTTACTAAATGTTATTGAACATTTTAGTATGTTTTACTTTTGTTATAATACATTGGGTCAAAACTCAAAAAATGTTAATTTGAAGGTTGAGATGGAAGAATTTGGCCAAATTCATACACAAAAAGAAGCAACACAAAATTATGCTATTTTGTACCATTTCTAATAAAAATAATAATTTTACATCCAAAATGAACATTATTCATATTTTGAGAAAATTTATTATTTGTTCTTTTAAGTGATTCTAATGAGGTGTAATGTTAGACATATATTATATTATTACAAATTAGAATAATATAACATCATATTTTATAATATAATATAATGTGTGTTAATTCACACTATAATATGTTTAGCATGATATTGTATAGTTAGTTTGAGCTTGCACCATCATAAATCATAAAATGTTGATTACAAAGTTAGGATGATGTAATTTGAACAAATGCATTGTAAAGCTTTTGGTTGAAGTATTAATGCATATAAGAAGAAATAAGATTTGATGAGAATTCCATGTCAAGGACATGGAGGGAGATCCACTAGGGTTCACACATGTATTGGACACATGAGGGGTCTATGTGTGAGGGCATAGAAGAAAAAAATCTTGGATAAGGTTTGAATTTGATTTGATTATATGATTTGTGGAAAGAAGATTTGCTAGTAATAATAATCTATAATACACTAGGGATTAAGATCGAATCAACTTTAATTTGTTCTATTTTAAGATGTGGAGGAATATTTTCTAGAGATATGGGTTGGAGTCCACTGAGGGTCGGAAATATAAACCTTGCACTTGGGAAGCAGGTTCGGGCTATCCATTATGGATTGGGATTTGATTTTGATTTCATAGATATTTTTGGGGATGTATTCATTGGGGATAAGAGGTTAGTTGGATTTCCTTCATTTAGACTCAACTAGGGGAGTTATTTTAATTTGACTCCACTAGGTGGATTGGTTTTGAATTTAATTTGTTTGCTTGACTTGCTTATATATGATTTAGGGCTCCACTCAGGAGAAGGGTGTGATTTAACTCCATTGGAAAAAATTAGATTGGGTTTAATTTAATCTGAGTTAATGTATGGACCTGGTGTGTGATGGACCCACAAAAGGGCTATATCAACCTTGACCTACCTCCCAAATCTAAAGGGATAGTCAATGATGGGTAGAGCTACAACCTAAGGGGCCTTTTGGTGTACAATGGCTAAGAAGAAGAAGGTAACTTACATCTTCCAAAGTGAGGAACAACTATTAGTGGTGACCTATGCACAAATCAACCCGACCTAGGGACCGAGTGAATGTTGGTGGGGATATGTCAACAAAAGAAGTCAAGATTAATTTTATCTTAATTTCATGTGATTTGATATGGTTGTTTGGTTTAGTTTGATTTTGAATTGAGCATATCACTTGGGATGTGAGCTGATCAAATTTGATAGATTTAATTTATGGACCATGTCGGTGTGATGGACCCACAAAAAGGGGCTATATTTGTCCTATCTCTTAGATTTACAATTCCAAAGGGATAGTCTGTCATGGTAGAGCTAGCCAACCTAAGGGGTTTCCTTTCAATGTGCAATGACTAGGAAGAAGGCATAGAACTTACATCTTCTAAAGTAACAACTGCTAGTG
This sequence comes from Cymbidium sinense, assembly GCA_021442155.1. Classification (NCBI taxonomy): domain Eukaryota; kingdom Viridiplantae; phylum Streptophyta; class Magnoliopsida; order Asparagales; family Orchidaceae; genus Cymbidium; species Cymbidium sinense. The sequence continues at coordinate 28,141 of JAKCPB010000930.1, forward strand.
AGATGTTGGTAACACATAAATCAACCTGACTTAGAGCTACCGAGTGAATGTCGGGACTTATATCAACTCAAGAGTAGTTAGGAAATTCCTAAAGGAGTTTTGTTGACACTGCTTTAAAGATAGGATGTATGCTTAGGAAAGGGTACCGTTAGAAGTGTCCTCCTAATCCATAAATGAATATATATTTTATTTATATATTTTCATGGTCATTGTTGGTGTGCTACGGACTACACTGAGAAGGAGCTATGTCATCCTTGACTTATATTAGATTTACTAGACTAAGGGATATTCTACACATCCACATGATGAATTCTTTAACAATAGGGGTGGTTACTAGGAAAAAGAAATGGTCCAATCTGATGGTAACCCGGGTAGTGTCTAAATGGGGTCGTAAAGAACATGATCCAAATATAGTGTCCACAAGATTGGTCATCTTGAGGCCTAGAAAAGAAAGCCTATAGGTGTACAGTGGCCAAATCAAGGAGAAATCATAGCAGACTTACATCTGCCATGAGTGGTGTATCCCAAGGTGCGAGAACTAGCCAATCTAAGGTGTATCCATCAGCATGAGTGGTGTATCCATCATCATAGTGAGAACCAACTAACCTAAGGTGCCTGTTATGTGCAATGATCAATTTGGAAAGAAAGCATGTAGAATTACAACTTTCCAAGTGAAACTGATCATCAGGATAGTCTATCATCAGTGGGACAAATGCTATTTTGCCTAGAGAGACTACTAAGCGGGGAGCCTCGAGGAAGAACTGGACCTAGACTTGAAGTGGGAGGGAGCCACTAGGGGACTTATCCTAAACCTCAAATATACTCAATCAAGCAAGAAGGCTAATCCAAGAATAAGTAGCACTCACATTCTCTAAATGAAGCCATCATGAGGTAGCTTACCCGCCATGCAAGAAGGCCTACCAAACTAAAAAAAGAGCACTTGTGAGTAAAAGTTAGGATGAAAACTTTACCAGACTTACATCCTCCAAAGTAAGAAGACCACTAGGGTGACACACTAGTAGGGTAACTCATCAGCCCGACTTAGAGCAGCTATTGAGTGAGTGCCATTATGGGCATTATCTCAACTCAGAGTTGCTCGAGATAAAAGATATCTACTTATTTTATATGCTTATGTGTAGTTTGTGTTAGTGTTCTGTTGATGAAGGATAAGGCACAGCTTGGGTTCCTTACGCCTACCCTAGACACATTATGGTAGATTCTTAAATAAGAATACTTTCAACATGGACGAGATTGAATTAAAAATGGAATTTTCATTGATGATAAATATTTTCAAACATGATTTATAATATTTTCTTAAGTAGAGTACATTGATTGGATGCATTGGGTGCTCTCCCTTATGATTAATGAGCTGATAAGATCCTCTTTCGTAGGCCTTCTCTATGATAAAAGGGCCTTCCCAAGTGGTTTCCAACTTGCCTCCCATTTTACGATGTGAAACAAATGGTCTCCTTAGAACTAAAATTAGCTCTCCTACTTGGAAAGCTCTAGGATGAACCAAGTTATTATGAGCTTGAATCATATTAGCTTTGTACAACTCAAGGTTTTGGCATGCCTGCTGGAGTCTCTCCTCCAAACCATCGAGCTCTTCTAACCACAACTTTATGTTCTGCTCTATTGTGATCTACACATAACTATCCTTAGTGATGGGAGTTGGACTTATAAGTAGAATGATTCACCCATACAGTAAGGAGAAAGGAGTAGACAAAGTTGGAGTTCTATTTCTGGTGTGGTAGGCCCACAAGGCTTCAACTAACTACTCTTTCCACTATCGCTTGTTATTATTGAGTGTCTTTTTCAATATTTGGATGAGATCTTTTTGAAGGATTTTGCTACGCCGTTTCCCCTCGGGTAGTTGATGGTAGAATATCTCCAATATATATTGTGTCTCTTGGCAAAGTTGTTGATCTCGGTGCTCTTGAATGCAATACCATTATCAGATATAATTCATCGAAGAACTCCGAACCTATATACAATATGGTTCATAAAAAACTAGAGCACATACTGAGTTGTGACCTCTCTGAATGGAATCTCCTTCGCCCATTTAGAAAAGTAGTTAGTAGTAGCTACGATGAACCAATGACCCTTGTAGAAAGGAGAATCAATCGAATTAGTTATCTTCACATAATCTTGAGTATACTTCGGTCATGATTTTATGGGCTTCATGCTTGTCTAAACAATGTAACCACATGTAATCGAAAGACTGCTGGTACAAGACACCATTCACAAGAGCATAGGAAAGTGCTCTCTACATCATTTGATGGGCTTGGGACTTCTCTTGAGGTAGTTTTCTTTTATTTAGGTCATCCATGAATGGTTGCCTCTAAATAACTCTTCATCCTTCTTGGCAATGGTAACCTCCCCTTTAAGAGAGTATTGTTTGAAGAGTTCAATATCAATAAGGGATAATACTTATCTATTTTAGACCTTTATTAATATGGACTCATCCTCTAGACTTGCCAACTCCTTGGCCAGCTTGATTAAATCATACAATACAACATTCTCTCCTCAAGGAATCTTATAAATGGTAACCTCTAGGATTTGGGCCAACAACTCCATGGTGTACTTATGGTAGTGATGGAGCACACTTTATAACCTCATAACCCTGATTTGGTTGATAACTAGCTAAGAATCCCCAAAGATGTTGATGTTGATGCTTAGTAATGGCTAAGATCGCAATCGAGCCAATATAACTTCATTGTTGGTAAGGATTGGACGATGATATGAGAATCTCATCACATCATGGTCAGAGTTAAGAGAACTATTCTACCCCTGCTTTCTTTGAATAGTAGATTGGTTTCTCCTCTTTGAGAGGAAGCCACACCATCAAAGTACATCTCCCAATGATGAATGCTAGATTAAGTTCATGATTTGTTCATTGGGGAGATCATCAAGGAGAGTCGAGAAGTGGGTGTGTTTCTAAGAAATCTTCTAGTACATCTTGACCGCATGGAGGTACAAAGGTAATGTCAAATTGTGAGAGGATCATGGACCATTAAACCTGCAATTTTCATGAGATACTATAGTGATTGATTCTAGAGATTAAGTTTACCTTATGAGAAAGCATGTAGTGTAGCTTTTGGATGCAGATTAGCTAGGCAATGCTTTCAATGAGTGGATAATTAGCCGATTAGATGATGAGAGGTAGTAGAGTGCATTTTTCTTCCCTTCATCATTGGCTTGGGCCAACAATGCACCAAGTGAGTCATATAATGTAAAGTATGATTGGCCGATAGCTAGAATGGCATCATCAGGTAATGCTTGATGTCTTCGAAGGAATCCTCACACTTATCATCCCATTTGAACGTAGCAACATTTTTAACAAGTGCTGAGAATGCCTGACATCTTCTCGATAGGTTGGATATAAAGCATCTTAGATATGCCAACTGTCCTTGGAATGATCAGAGTTGACTTAAACTTTTAGGGGATGACATTTCTAATATCACCTTAATCTTCTCCAAATCGATTTTGATTTTTTTGGTGTCAGATAACAAACCCAAGGAATTTTGCCAAAGATACTCCGAATGCACACTTCAGGGGGGTTCATTCTGAGGTTACATTATCTTAACTATTTGAAAATGACTCCCAAGTCAAAGAGATGGTATTCATTTTTCCTAATTTTGACCACAAGATCATTGACATAACACTCAACTTGTTGATGCATGAGTTCATCGAAGATTCAAATCATAGCCCGCTAGTATGTACCATCAACATTTTTAAGGTTGAAAGTCATGACCTTATAGTAATAGATTCTGATCAGGGTTCTAAAAGTAGTGTTTCTTTCATCTTCGATATTTATTTGGTTATATGAGCCATCCATGAAAGAGAAATATGAGATGATAATGTCGTCACCATCAACTCGGATTGGTAGTAAAAAATCTTTTTGACATGCCTTATTTAAATCCCTAAAATTGACGATATGTGAATTTGGCCATACTTTTCTTAACGATGATGTAACCGTGTAGGTATTTTTCTTCTCGAATGATGCCAACATCGATTAGTTTCTTGACTTCATACATGACCTGTTGTTCTATGTCTAATCGCATGCATTAAGGAGCTTGTTTGATAGGGTTAGCAGTAAGCTCTATTGCTAGTTTGTGGACCACTATGTCAGGAGCTAATCTATGCATCTCATCATAACTCCCAGCAAAGTAGTCCTTACACTCAATCAATAGCCTAACTATGTCTTTGGTTTCAATTTCATTCAACAAAGAATTGATGTATGTCGAGCATCAATATTCTTTAGTTCCTAAGTTTCCTCAGCTCCGATGGTTGACTTGATCTCTTCTTCAACTCGTGGTGCATCCTTGATTTCAAAATCATCTGGATCATCTAAAGTTTCACAAAGAACTCATGAGTTAATGTGATTTGAAAACCTATCGACCAAATGATTCGTGATGACTAAGTAGTAATCATCATCATCAATTGGACCCACTGCATCTAGCCCCTTTTGAGAGCATTTTGATTTGTTTTTCATGTTCTTTCAAAGTAGTCAACCCATGCTTTGACAAAGTATGTGGGATTAACCCTTTGTTTGCTAAATTATGGACACTGCAATCAAAGGTAATTCTATTAAATCTTTATGAATCATCCTCAAGTTCTACATAAACTTCATAACTGGATGATGCTCCCAAAGAACCTCGAGTCTTTACACTGTGGATGACTTAGGGCTTTAACTACCAAACCCTCGCCTTTTGAGATGAAAGTGAGCTAAGGTTCCAAACTAATGCCTAACTATTTCACATATAGGCTTTGATACACATATGCTTTGCTTTGGATCCTGGCCTTCATCGCTATCTTTCCCAAGTTTCACCTCCAAAGGAATCCACTTTTGCGAAGAGTTGGCTGGTGTGCTAACTGTATAATACTCATCTTATGAACTAGATTCTAAGTCTATATGGATAGCAGGTTTTCTCCTGGTACCTATGACATATTTTATATTTGGTAGCTAATAAGGAGGTTTTTCACACCTAGACTGCCTCTGAACTGGCCCCTTCCTCTGCCTAGTGGAGGTCAAGTCATCCTACCTATATGTTTTAATGGAGTAACGAATTGTGGATGAAATCTAATGTTAGGCTCCACTTCCTTCTTTAAGTCTATTTCCGCTCCCATTTATTTTCTTTTTATTTTCTATTTTCTTTTCTTTTTCTTTTTCTCTTTCTTTTTTTTATTTTATTTTTCTTTTTCTTTTATTTTTAAACTTTGGCCAAGTTCGTGAGAATACAATTGTTGATTTTAAGAAGCCACATCCTTTTATATACCGACCTCGTGAACTATAAATCGCTTCAGATCTCCTTTGACACAGTAGATGATCCCACCTCTCACTTATAGAGAGCGACATAATATCTTGGGTTTTGATTTACTATGCTCATTTTTTATCTCCAAAACTTTTTGTGTTACTTGGTTGATGAAATCTTGAAGAAATGTTGAATCTTTGTTCTCTATTAAAAAATAAAACCTAAATAGAAACTAAAATTGAAAGCTAAACCTAAAACCTAAAACCCAAAAAAAAAAACCTAAATCCTAAACCCCAACCTAAACCCTACCCTAAACTATAAACTAAACCTCCCTAAACCCCAAAAAAGCTCCTAAACCAAACTAAATAAAACATAAAATTAAAATAAATAAAAAAGCCTAAACAAAAAAAATTAAAAATTAAAAAATTAAAAACATAAACAAATGCTTAAACCTAAGCCTAAACTTAAACCTAAACCTAAACTTAAAAAGATCATAAAATAAAAAATTAAAAACAAAGTAAAGTAAAATAAATAAAAATCTAAACTAAACTAAAAAAAATAAAAAACCTGAAAATAAAAACCTAAACAAAATAAAACCTAAATGTAATATAAAATAAATTAAACCTAAAATTAAATTAAATAAAACTAAATAACTAAAACCCAAAGAATAAACCAAAACATAACTAAAAATAAATAAACAAAATAAAACTAAAACTAATAAAAAAAACTAAACCAAAAATTAAGATAAAATAAACATCCAAACTAAAATAAATAAACCTAAACCCTCCAAATAAACTAAACCAAAATTTAAACCCATCTAAATAAAATAAAATAAATTAAAAAAATGTGAACCTAAATAAAAATAAAAAAAATAAACCAAATAAAACTAAACCTTAACCTAAAATAAAATAAAACCTAAAACCCCAAGCACACAACACCTTAAATTAAAACCATCTAAATCATAACCTTGTTAAAACTAAACTAACCCTAAATTAAAACACAAGACTAAACTATAAACCCTTAACCTTATATCCTAACCCTAAACCTTGAACCCTATCCCAAATCCATAAACCTAAATCAAACTAAACCCTAACCTTCACAAACCTAAAACCAAACCTAAACTTAAACCTATAAACACAAATAAAACTCAAACTAACCTAAACCCTAAACTCAACCCAAATACTATAAAACCAAACTAAACCCAAATTTAAAGCCAACCAAACTATAAACCAACCCAAATCAAATAAACCATAAACATACAACCTATACCTTAAACCCTAAACCCTAAAATAAACATAAACTAAATAAACCAATCAAATTAAAATACTTAAATTTACAAAATAATAACCTAAACTTAAACCTAATCCAAAATAAAATAAAATAAAAAATAAAAAAGTAAACTAAAATAAAATAAATAAAACCTAAACTAAATTAAACACAAAATAAACCTAAAATGAAAACCAAAATAAACTAAAACTAAATGTAAACTAAAAATAAAATAAAACTAAAATAAAATAAAAAGAAACTAAATAAACCCTAAACCTTCCAATAACCTAAACCTAAAAAATAACATAAACCTAAATTAAAATAAACTAAATAAATTATAAAAAAACCCTAAATCACTAAACCATAAACCTAAATAAACCTAAATCAAAACCCTAAACCATAAACCCTCACTTAACCCTAAATCAACCCAAAACATAAAGACTAAAAATCAACCTTAAACCTAAACTAACCCTAAACCCTAAACAAACCTAAAATCAAAGCCTAAACCTAAATACTAATCCAAAATTAACCTTAATCTAACCTTAAACCCAAGCAACCATAAACCCCAATCAAAACCCAAAACCTTAAATCAACTTAAAAATCAAATCACAACCTAAATAAACCTAAACCCTAAACCCTAAACACTAAACCAAAACCCAAACCATAAACCCTAAACCCTAACCCTAAACCATAAACCTTAAACTAACCATAAACCATAAACCTACAATCTTAAACCCCTAAGCCCTAAACCCTAAAACCCTAAATTCTAAACACTAAATACAAAATACTAAAACCTAAACCCTAAACCCTAAAACACTGAACCAAACCCTAAACTATAAAACCTAAAAAACTCATTCAAAACTCTATCAAACCATAAACCCAAACCCTAAACCATAAAACCTAAACCATAAACTAAATCAAACTTAAACCCTAAAAACCTAAAAAACCAAAACTAAACTAAATAAACTTAAAATTAAAATAAATACCTAAAATAAAATAAATTTGAAAACCTAAACCTATAAAGTAAAACCTAAACTAACCTAAACCTAAAATGAAAATAAAAACTAAATTAAAATAAAATAAATAAAACCCAACTAAACTAAAAAATAAATAAACCAAATATAAACTAAATAATAACCTATACCTAAAAAATAACCCAAAATAAACCCAAAAAATAACAAAGAACTAATTTGACTCTAAACTAAAAAAAAAAACCTAACCTAAAATAAACAAAAGAAAATAAACATAAACCTAAATTAAAATAAACTAAATTAAAATAAATAAAACTTAAACCCTTAAGCCTAAACCCAAATCATAAAACCCTAGATCGTGAACCCTAAACCCTAAACCCTAAAACCCTAAACCTTAAAACCCTAAACCCGAAACCCTAAACCCCAAATCCTAAACCATAAACCCTACATCCTAAACTGAAAACCCTAAACCCTAAACCCTAAACCCTAAAAACTTAAACCCTAAAAACCTAAAAACCTAAACCTAAACTAAATATAACCTAAAAATAAAATAAATAAAAAAACCTAAACCTAAATAAAATAAAAATAATAAAAATAAAATAAAAACCTAAACTAATACCTAAACCTAAACCTAAACTTGAAACTAAACCTTAAAAAAAATAAAAAAAATAAAAATTAATCTAAAATAAAATAAATAAATCTAAACTAAACTAAAAAATAAAACAAACCTAAAAGTAAAACCTAAAATAAAAACTTAAACTTAAGCAATAAACCTACAAATAAATAAAAAGTAAAACCTAAACCTAAAATAAATAAATAAAATATTAAACCTTGACAAAAACAAATTAAGCCAAAATAAATAAAACCTAAACCTAAACCTAAAATAAACTAAACCTAAACAAAAACCTAAACTAAATAAAATAAAATAAACTAAAAATTAACCTAAACCTAAAGGTAAAGCTAAAATAAAAACCTAAACTAAAATAAATATGCTAAACAAAATAAAATTAAAAAATAAACCTACACAAAAATATAAATAAACTAAATAAACTAAATAAACCTAAACCTACCGATTTTTTCAATTAAAAAAAACCCTAAATGCTAAACCCTAAACCCTAAACACTAAATCCTTTACCCTAAAACCTAAACCATAAACACTAAAACTAACCTTAATCCATAAACTCTAATCCTACAACCCTAAACCCTAAACCCTAAAATACCCTTATCCCAAAATCCTAAACCCTAAACCCTAAACACTAAACACTCAATTGTAAACCCTAATCCTTAAACCACAAACCCTAAGCCCTAACCCTAACCTTATCCCAAAACCTTAATCCCTAAATTATAAACCTTAAAACCCTAAACCATAAACCATATATAAACCCTAAATCCTAAACCCTAAACACTAAAATTCAGAAACCTAAAGTTTAAACTATAAACCCTAGCAGCTAACCCTAAACTCCTAAGATAACCTAATCCTAATCACTAAAAAATCTCAACCTAAAGCTTAACACTAAACCTAAACCTAAAACTTAAACTCCTAATCTAAACTAAATCAGAAACCCTAAACTTAAACCTAAACTAACCTAAACTAACAACCCTAAATTAACTAAACCTAAACCTACTTAAACCATAACCTCTAACCCTAAATTCTAAACCCTAAATAGTAAACCTAATGTTAAACCCTAAACCCTAAACCTATAACCTAAACCATAAAATAAACCCTAAACCCCAAACCCTAAACCATAAATCTTAAATCCTAAAAAACTAAAAACTTAAACTTAAACTAAATAAAACCTATAAATAAAATAAATAAAAACACCAAAACCTAAATTAAAATAAAATAAAATAACCTAAACTAAAATGTAAAACTAAACCTAAATCTAAACCTGAAAATAAAATAAAATAAAACATAAAAACTAAAATAAAATAAAATAAATAAACACCTAAATTAAACTAAAAAAATAAAATAAACCTAAAAATAAAAAAACCTAAATAATATAAAAATAAGATGCTAAATATAAACAAAATAAACATAAAATAAAATTATAAAATAAAAAAATCTAAATGAAAAAATAAATCTAAAAATAAAGCTTAAAAATAAATAAAAAATTAAACCTAAAGCCCTAAACTAAAAAAAAACCTAAACCTAAAATAAACAAAATAAAATAGATATAAACCTACACTTAAATAAAACCTAAACCCTAAATTAACCCTAAACCCTAAACCGTAAAAAGCTAAAAGCTAAACCCTAAACTAAATAAAACCTAAAAATAGAATAAATAAAAGAACCTAAACCAAAATAAAATAAAAAGTTAAAATAAAATAAAAGCATAAACTAAAGCCTTAACCTAAACCTAAACCTAAACCTAAACCTAAAAGGAAAAAAACTAAATAAAATAAAATATATAAAAATCTAAACTAAACTAAAAAATTAAAAACCTAAATAAAATAAAAAGTAAACCTAAAATAAAAATAAAATAAAGCAAAAATAAAATAAATTAAAAATTAAATAAAAACCTAAACCTAAAAAACCTAAAAATAAATAAAAAATAGAACCTAAACCTTGTAATAAAAAACCTAAACCTCAGATAAGAATAGTATATAGCTAAACCTAAACTAAAATAAATAAAACCTAAACTTAAAAACCTATACCTAAAGTAAACTAAATAAAATAAAATAAACTAAAAGTAAACCTAAACCTAAACTAAAAAAATAAAAACTAAAAAAACCTAAAGTAAAAAATCTAAAACCAAAACCTAAGCAAATAAAATAAAAACCTAAACCTAAACATAAAAATAAAGAATAAAAACTAAACCTAAAAAATTAAATAAAAATAAAAATAAAACTAAACTAAAAAACAAACCTAAATAAAAAACCTAAACTAAATAAATAAACCTAAAATAAAGAAACAAAATTAAATAAAAATAAACCTAAATAAAAATAAATAATAAAAGAAACTAAAATAAGTAAAAAATAAACTACATAACCTAAATAAACCTAAACCTACCAGCTTACTTAATTTAAAAAGACCATAAACCTAAATCCTATACCCTAAACCCTAAATGTTAAAAAACCCTAAATCCTAAACCCTAAACCATAACCCTGAACCCTAAACCCTAAACGCCAAACCCTAAACCCTAAACTTTAAACCCTAAACACACCCTAAACCCTAAACCATATAAAGCTAAAAACCTTAACCTAAACAAAATAATACCTAAAATAAAATAAATAAAAGACCTAAACCATAATAAAGAAAAAATAAAAGAAATAAAACCTAAACTAAAACCTAAACCTAAACCTAAGCCATAAAGAAAACAAAACTAAACTAAAATAAAATAAATAGAAACCTAAACTAAACTAAAAAATAAAATACCTAAATAAAATAAAAAAACTAAACCTAAAATAAAAATAAAATAAACCTAAAATAAAATAAAATAAAAACAAAATAAAACCTAAATAAAATTAAAATTAAAAATAGACTAAAAAAATAAAATAAAAATAAACTAAAATAAATAAAAAATAAACAAAATAAACCTAAACCTACAAGTTTACATAATTTTTTTAAAAAAAGCCCTAACCCTAAACCGTAAACCTCAAATCTTATACCCTAAACCCCAAATCCTAAACCCTAAATCGTAAAACCTAAATCCTAAAACCCTAAACCCTACACCCTAAATCCTAAACCCTAAACCCTAAACCCTAAACCCTAAAAACCTAAAAACCTAAACCTAAAATAAATAAAACCTAAAAAATAGATAAAATAATAAACTAAAACCTAAATAAAATAAAAGAAAAAAATAATATTAAAATCTAAACCTAAACCTAAACCTAAACCTAAACCTAAACTTAAGCCTAAAAATAAAATAATATAAAAAATAGAAATTAAACTAAAAAAATATAAATCAAATCAAAACTAAACTAATAAAATAAAATAACTTAAAAATTAGAAATCTAAATAAAATAAAAACTAAACATAAAATAAATATAAAATAAACCTAAAATAAAATAAAATAAAAACAAAAGATAAACCTAAAAATAAAACCTAAAAATAAATAAATAAAACACAAACCAGAAACTAAAAAAAAAACTTAAACCTAAAATAAACAAAATAAAATAAACAAAAGCCTAAACTAAAATTAATAAAACCTAAACCTAAACCTAAAATAAACTAAACCTAGTCCCCAAACTAAATAAAATAAAATAAACTAAAAATAAACCTCAACTTAAACTATAAAATAAAACCTAAAAATAAACTTAAAATAAAAACCTAAAACCTAAACCTAAAAATATAAAATAAAACCTAAACCTAAACCTAAAAATTAAAAATAAACCTTAAACCTAAAAAATAAAATAAAAATAAAACTAAACTAAAAAATAAACATAAACCTAATATGTAAACTAAAATAAAAATCCTAAAACAAATGAACTAAATTAAATAAAAATAAAAAAGTAAACATAAATAAAAATTAAAAATTAAATAAACTAAAATAAATAAAAAATAAACTAAATAAACTTAAACCTACCAGTTTTCTTAATTAAAAAATAAACCATAAACCCTCAACCCTAAACCCTAAACCCTATGCCCTCAATCATAAACCCTAAACCCTAAACCTAACCTAAAGTAACTAAATAAATTAAAAAACAATCCTAAATCGTAAAACATAATAATCCTAAACGTAAACCTAAACCCTAAGAATGGGCATAACCTTGATGGCAGGAACATCACTGTCAACTAGGCTCAGTCCAGATCTAGCAGTGGAGGCAAAAGTGGAGGTGACAGTTATCGCAATGCTGGTGGGCGATCTGGAGGTGTTGGTGGATATGGAGGTGGTGATTATGGAGGCACGTGGATTGACGGAGGCTACAATCGTGGTGGTGGTAGAGGGGAGAGATTGGGGATAAGATGGTCGGCACTGCTACTCATGAGGCTGGGGTGGTTTTGATGGGAACTAGACACATTGAAGAACGCTCGATTTGATCTACTGCTTATGGAACTTTGTCTTTATAGTAGAGATAAATCTAGTTATCTATGGTTTTTGATTTGCTCTATGCATTCTCATTTTTTATCTATGTCATCGCTTGTATCTTAGAAAATTTTGTGTGTTGGTTGGTGAAATCAAAAAGAAAAATGTTGAATCTGAATTTGTTCTCTGTTTAAAAAATAAAAACTTAAACCCTAAATGTAAAACTTAAACCCTAAACCCTAAACCCTAAACCTTAAACCCTAAAACCCTAAACCCTAATCCCTAAACCCTAAACCCTAAAACCAAAATCTTAAACCCTTAACCCTAAACCCTAAACCCTAAACAGTAACAATATCCCTAAACCTTAAACCCTAAATCCCTAAACCATAAACCCTAAACACTAAACCCTAAAGCCTAAACTCTAAACACTAACAATAGCCCTAAACCATAAACCATAAACTAACCCTAAATCCTAAACCCTAAACACTAAAACCCAAACCTCAAGCTAAACACTAAACCTACTAAACCCTAAACTAACCCTAAACACTAAGCTAACCCTAAACCCTAAACCCTAAACCCTAAACCCCAAAAACCCTAAACCCTAAAGCCCAAACACTAAACCCTAAACTCTAAATCATAAACCCTAAATCCTAACCCTAACCGTAAACCCTAAAACCCTAAACCATTGAACCATAAACCTTAAACCATAAACCATAAACCTTAAACCCTCATAACCTAAAAACCTTAACCTAAACTAAATAAAACCTAAAAATACAAATAAATAAAAAATCCTAAACCTAAACCTAAAAATAAATAAAATAAACTAATAAAAATAAATTAAATGAAATAAATAAAAACTTAAACTAAATTACAAAAGATAAAATAAACTTATGAATAAAAAGTAAATGTAAAATAAGAATAAAATAAACCTATAATAAACCTAGAAGAAATTAAAAAAAAAATAAAGAAAAACCTAAACATAAAAAAATAAACTTAAAATAAAACCTAAAAATAAATAAAAAAATAAAACCAAAACCCTAGACTAAAAAAAACATAAACCAAAATAAAAATAAAATAAATAATATAAAATAAACTAAAACTTAAACTAAAATAAACTAAACTAAAATAAATAAAACCTAAAATTAAACCTAAAATAAACTAAACCTAAACCATAAACTAAATAAAAGAAAATAAACAAAAAAATAAACCTAAACCTAAATTAAAAAAATAAAACCTAAAAATAAACATAAAATAAAACCTGAAACCAAAAATAAATAAAACCTAAAATAAAAAAAAAAACCTAAACCTAAATATAATAAAAAAATAAAATAAAATAAAAACATAAACTAGAACCTAAACCTAAACCCAAAAATAAAATAAAATAAAAAATAAAAACTAAAATGAAATAAAATAAATAAAAACCTAAACTAAACAGAAAATAAAAAACCTAAATAAAATAGAAACTAAAGCAAAAATAAAAATGAAATAAACTTAAAATAAAATAAAATAAAAATTAAATAAAAACCTAAACCTAAAAAATAAAACCTAAAACTAAATAAAAAATAAAACCTAAACCCAAAATTAAAATAACCTAAACCTAAAACTAGAATAAAATAAACCAAAAGCTAAACTAAAATAAACTAAACTAAAATAAATAAAACCTAAACCTAAACCTAAAATAAACTAAACCTAAACCTAAACTAAATAAAATATAATAAACCAAAAATAAACCTAAACCTAAACTAAAAAATAGAACCTAAAAATAAACCTAAAATGAAAACCTACAAGCTAAACCTTAAAAAATAAAATAAAAAATAAATCTAAACATAAAAATAAAAATAAAACCTAAACCTAAAAAATAAAAGAAAAATAAAACTAAAGAAAAAAAAACATAAATCAAAACCTACAAAATAAACTAAAATAAAAAATCTAAATTAAAATAAATAAACCTTAATTAAATAAACTAAACTAAATAAAATAAAACTAAACCAAAATCAAAATAAAAAATAAAATAAAACAAAATAAATAAATAATGAACTAAACAAAGTTAAACCTTCCACTTCACTTAATTTTAAAAAAAATTAAAAAATAAAAATAACCCTCCCCCTAAACCCTAAACCCTAAAACTAATCCTATACCCTAAACCCTAAACCTACAACCCTAAACCTAAAACACTAAACCATAAACCATAAATTTAAAAAAAACCCTAAACTTAACACTAAACCCTAAACCTAACACTAAACCCTAAACCCTAAAACCTACCACACTTATGAACTCTAATCCACAAACCCTAAACCCTAAAAAAACCTAAATCCAATTAAACCTCTACCACTACTATAACCATAAAACTACCAGCCCCAGGCCACACACACTAAACCTAAACCCTAAATTGTAAAACAGACCTAAAACCTAAACCAATTAAACCTAAAATAAATAAAATATAAATAAACCTAAACCAAAATAAAATAAAATAAAATAAAACTAAAACCTAAACATAAACCTAAAATGAAATATAATAAAATAAAAATTAAAATAAAATAACTAAAAACTTAAACTAAACTACAAAATAAAATAAACTAAAATCAAAAAACCTAAATAAAATAAAAACTAAATGTAAGATAAAATTAAAATAAACCTAAATTAAAATAAAATAAAAACTTAGTAAACACCTAAACCTAAAAAATAAACCTAAAAATAAATTAAAATAAAACTAAATAAATCTAAAAATAAAATAAATAAAAAAATCTAAACCTAAATATAATAAAAAAAAATAAAATAACATAAAACATAAACTACAAACCTAAACCCAAAGAAAAAAATAATAAAATAAAACTAAATTAAAATAAAATAAATAAAACCTAAACTAAACAAAAAAATAAAAATAAATAAAATAAAAAATTAAACTAAAATCAAAAATAAAATTATCCTAAAATAAAATAAAATAAAACTAAATAAAACCTAAACTAGTAAATAAACCTAAAAGTAAAACCTAAAATAAATAAAAAAATAAACCCTAAAAAAAAACCTAAAAATTAAATAAATAAAATAAACTTAAAAATAAACTAAACCTAACTTCAATCTAAATAAAATAAAATAAACTAAAACCTAAACCTAAAACTAAAAAATAAAACCAAATAAACCTAAAATAAATACTAAAATCTAAACCTAAAAATAAAATAAAATCCTAAACCTAAACCTAAAATAAAAAAATAAAACCTATAAAATAAATAAAAATAAATCATAAAATGTGAACCTAAATAAAAACCTAAAAAAAATAAATAACTAAAAGATAAACTAAAATAAAATAAAAAATTAATCTAAAAAAAAAAGTAAACTAAAATAAATAATAAATAAATATTCTAAATAAACCTAAACCCGGTTTGTTTAAAAAAACCTAACCTAACTAAACCCACTCTTAAACTCTAAAACCCTAAACCTTTCACTAAACCCTAAACTCTAAACCCTAAAACTCAAAATCCACATGAAACCTTCTAAATCCACACCACAAAGCATAAACCACAACCACACCTTAAATCATAAACCCTACACCCTAAACCCTAAATCCTAAACCCTCACCCAAACCTAAACCTAAACAGTAAAAATAAATTAAAAAATAAAATAGAACCCTTAATACATAAACCTAAACCAGAATAGACTTGACAGCAAGAACATCAGCTAGGATATGGAGGTGGTGGTTGGAGTAGTGGTTGTGTGGGGATCTGGAGATGCTAGTGGACATGGAGGTGGTGGTCGGAGTAGTGGTGGCTATGGAGGTAGGAGGAGCGATGGAGGTTACAGTCATGGTTATCGCAGAGGGAGAGATCGGGGTTATGATGGTGGATCCAGCTACTCGAGAGCCCAAGTTGTTTCTGATGGGAACTGGACAAACTAAAGAATGACAGATCCGATCTACTAGTTATGGAGTTGTGACTTTATAGTAAAGATAGTTCTAGTTATTTAGGGTTTTTGATTTACTCTATGCATCCTCATTTTTTATTTATGTAGCCACTTGTGCCTTATAAAACTTGTTGTGCTACTTGGTTGATGAAATAAAAAAAAAGAAATTTTGAATCTGAATTTATTATCTGTTAAAGAAAAACTAAAAACCCTAAACCCTAAACTAAAGCATGAACCTTAAACCTAAAACCTAAACCCAACAATTTGCTAGAGCCTTTTGCTATGTTGGTTGAACCTTGTTGATCAGGACTTTTGATTTTGTTTGTTGGTGGTTGCCTTTGGCGATCTACGTGGTTGTTTTGTCTTCTGGTGACTTACACTAGTTGTAGCTTATGTTTCCTTTAGTTGATGGTTTCATTTCTAAACTATTTAGTCATTTGTGGTTGCTCACAGTGGTTTGGCTTGGTAACTCCTTATTGTTGGGACTCTGGCTTGAGGGCTCCTATCCTGGTTTTGTTGGCCATTTCTCAATTAATTGGCATTGGTCTGGGGCTTGCTTATGGCTAGTTTTAGTTTTCCCTAGTTTAAAGCTTGGATGGGTATTTGGTTAATGTCTATTGTTGGTGTTCTGACTTTGTTCTAGCCTTTCTCTGGGTTATTGTGATTAGTCTGTTGTGGTTTTTGTTTGGTGGTTTGGGTGCTAGCTGGTTGCTATTCAATTTCTTTTTATTTAATGGTGATGGATTTAGAACTCTATGGACTGCTAGGTTTGGATGTTTACTTGTATCAGGTATGTTGGCTATGATGGCTTTGATGTTACTCATATCTTCTCTGTTGGTAGCATTACATAATTGTAACCCTTCTTTATGAAGTTTGGATGGTCATATGTATTCCCCTTGAGATGATCCTAACTTGAGCCTTTTCTTTCTAAGCTCTCTCCCTCTCTTTATCTTTTCATTTTTAGCTATGACTTTTTCTTTTGTAGTGTTTTGTAAATTTTTTTTACATGTTGGAACTTTATAGAGGGAATGGTAGTTGTAAGTCAACCCAAGTGATGTTGCTGTGGATAATGCTTATCCTGCTTTTTCAAATGAATCATGAATTGCTGCTGACTCATCATTTTACTATTTTAGGATTTGTTTGTCTTACTCTATGTATTTTTCTCTTATGCCCTTTAGGCATTGTATTTGCTTTATTATTTTCTTTTCTTTTTCTAATGTACTTAGATGGGGGTCTATCTCTTTAGATTTATTGTAGCTCTAAGAGAAGTAGAATTTTAGAGCTTTAACCCTTTTAAGGACATTGTATCTTTTTCTTTTATGGTAATAAAGTTTTAACTTTTCCAAAAAAAAATACACTAAATCCTAAAGCCTAAACCTTAAACAACTTTAAACCCTAAAACTTAAACACAAAACCCATAAACCTAAACCCTAAACTCTAAAACCCTAAACCCTAAACCTTAAACTAACCCAAAATTGAAAAGCCTAAACATTAAACCCTAAATGCTAAACCATAAACCTTAACCCTAAACCTTGAACCATAAAAGCATAAAACCTAAAATCTTAAACCGTAAACCCTAAACCCTAAACCCCAAACCTTAAACCTAAAGTAACTAAATGAATTAAAAATAAACCTAAATCTTAAAACCTAATAAATATAAACCAAAACCTAAACCTTAAGAACGGACAAAACCTTAACGGTAGGAACATTACCATCAACCAAGCTCGCCTAGACGGTGGAGGCTAAGGTGGAGCCGTGATTATTTGGGTGGGGATTTGGAGGTGCTGGCAGTTATAGAGGCGGGAGGAGCGACGTAGGTTACAACCGTGGTAGTGGTGGAGGGAGAGATTGGGGATATGATGGTGGATCCCGCTACTGAAGAGGTCGGGGTGGTTCTGATGGGAACAAGAGAAATTAAAGAACAACCCATTCGATCAACTGCTTAAGAAACTGTGTCTTTAAAATAGAGACGGTTTTAGTTATCAAAAATTGAATTAAAACTTGAACCCTAAACCTAAAACCTAAACCCTAAATCCTAAACCCTGAACTCTAAAAACCCTAAACCCTAAATCCTTAACCTTAAACCCTAAACCCTAAAACTCTAAACCCTAAACCCTAAACCCTAAACCATAAACTTTAAACCGTAAAATGTAAAACCCTACACCATAAACCTTAAAACTTTAAACTCTAGGCCCTAAACCCTAAACTCCAAACCTTAAAATATAAACCCTAAACCCTAAAAAATCCTAAACCTTAAATCCTAAACCCTAAACCCTAAACCTTAAAAACTAAACCTTAAACCCTAAACCCTAAACCCTAAATGCAAACCTAAACCTCACCTAAACTATAAACCTAAATCAACCCACACAAACTTAAACCCTAAACCTAAAACCTAAAGTTTAAAGTTTAAACCCAACTACTAAACCCTAAACCCTAAACCCTAAAGCCTAAACCCTAAACCTTAAACCCTAAACCCTATACCCTAAACCTAAAGCCTAAAGCCTAAACACTAAACCCTAAACCCTAAATCCTAAACCCTAACCCTAAACTCTAATCCCTAAAACCTTAAACCCTAAAACCTTAAAGTCTAAACCCTAAACCCTAAACTGTAAAAACCAAAACTTAAACTAATTAAAACCAAGACAAAAACTAAGCTAACCTAACCTAGCCTATCCTAGATGAAAACTCTCTCCCCTCCGGTACTCTTTTCATTTCCCCCTTCATCGGTGCATTCCCGTCTTACATTTTTGTTGGATCCTTCATCATTCTTGACTGATTTATGTAGTTTCTTTCAATCTCTGGCTGCTTGCGTGATGTGTCTCTTCTGAATATGGATGCAGTGATCTCGTACGAATGACTTACATCTCCCATTTTGGATGATCTCACTAGGGCATCCGATTTTGTGGGGATTACTGAACCCAATGCCCTTTCTGCTATTAAATCTGTTATGGAAGAACTTTTTGGTAAGAGCTCTACCCCTTATGACTTGGTGAATTTGATTTTAACTTCATTACAAGTTATGTCTGAGATCATATGTTCGGATCTTGATGTCGAAAAGCCTGTAAAACCTTTTGAATTTACTTTGATTGACAAATTTACTCTACGATAGTTGAATTTGCACAAGATCTAGACTTTTTTTTCATAACCTTAAAGCTTTTGGGTGCTTTCTCTATTGGCTTGATCAATCCAAGACATATTTTGATTCAACTTATGAACGATTTGGATTATTCATGAGTTTTCTCGCATCGATCTTATTTTGTCCTTAATTGTCAAATGCATTTGTTGAAGTGGTCTCCACTTTTTGATATAAAGAGGGAATCACCTATTGTTCCTATATGGTTAGCTCTTCCAAATATGAGAATCCATTATGTTACCCACCAGGTTTTATTTGTTATCGGGGCTCTTTTCGATCGACCGCTCCAAATTAATCAGGTGACCGCTATGAGATCCTATCCCTCTGTTGCTTGTATAGGTTGAAAATATCTAAAAAACATCCTAAGGATGTCTGGATTGGATCTGAAAAGTTTGGCTATTTACAAAAGGTCAAATTTGAAATTTTTTTTGCTTTTATATTCCTATTGCAAGATATATGGTTATGATAATTTGGAGTGTTTTGTTCTTCACCCACATCTTAAAAAGAAAATTTGGAATGATCCTAACTCTAAAGTTGCTTTTGTTAAAGTTAATAAAACTATTTTTATGCTTACAAATAACTTAAATGTTAATATGATTCTTTGGAATCATCGATGTTCTAATATTGATGATTGCTTCTCATTCATCATAACAAAGGTCCTAATAATGGAGAAAGATTGTTACACAACCTTTCTTTACATGAGAACATGCCTATTTTGGATAATTCCAAATTCAAAGAGCAGAAAAAAATGATGATTCACTCTAATGAGTTTCTTCTCCACAGATTAATTGATGAGAATGTGGATTTAAATGATAACATGAATGTGGCTAAAATTCTTGAGCAAAACACTAATTTTAACATTGGTAATTATGCTTTGAATGGTATAACTTTTTCTCTTTCCCTTAATTCCAAGATAGATCTTTATTCTAATTCCAATTTTCAATAAAATGCTAATTTTGAATAGGGGGAAGTTGAGATTAGAGATGTTATTGCTGATCCATATCCTATTAATAATATTCCTAATCAATATCTATCTGAAGGTGACACTTTGGATAAAAATAGAAATTTTCAAACTATTTTTAAAATGAAATCTAAAAACTCTAACATGGAACCTCCTAATCTTGTCACATCTACTAGATCTGGATCCTCTTCACATAAATAATGTATAATTTCAATTTTTAGCTTAGGAGAGGATTTGTTATTCTTTCTCTCTCCCTCTCTTTATTATTATCCTTTAATTTCCTTTTCCAATTTTCTTTATGTTTAATTCTCTTATTTAGAATGTTAAAGGATTGGTACCTCACTGTTAATAATCGTATTAGAAATCTGAATTAACAATATCTCTTTACTTATTGTTATTGAACCTCTTATTCATGCGATAAAATCAATCATGTTGCTAGAATGGTTGGTTTCAATAATTTTTCTCTAACACCAGTAATAAAATTTGGTGCTTTTGGAATAACTTCTTAAATGTTGTAATTTTAGATGATCTACAACAAGTTGTTAATATTCACTTTTCTTTTGGTGATTCTTGCGTGTTGGGCTCTTTTGTATATGCTTCTTGCAATAGAGCTGGTTGAAATGTTCTTTGGGAGAATTTGAGAAGTTTTTCACTTTCAGTTAACAAGCCTTGGCTAGTTGGGGGTGATTTCAACACTATTTTGTATTCTTCGAAAAGAACAGGTGGTTGCTCTCCTAATATTTATTTTATTGAAGAATTTTATAATATAATTCTTTATTGCAATCTTATTGACATGTATTTTGAAGGCTTTAATTATACTTGGTAAAACTCTAAGCTCTGGCAACATCTTGATAGAATTCTTTTCAACTCTCATTAGATTAATCAATGGCCTCTTACCTCTATTGAACATATCGTAGAACTTTATCCGGTCATGCCCCTTTTGATTTTTGTTAAAGATAACTCTAAAAGATTTAATACCTCATCATCTTTAGATTTCAAAATATGTGGCTTCGATCTAGATTTTCTTAAAGTCATGGCCATTAATTGGATTTCCCTTTACACCATGATAATTGACACGGGTATGCATAGATTATGGGTTAAGTTTAAAAAGGCTCAAACATAATCTAGTTTGGTGGAACAAACATTATTTTAAAAATCTTTTTACTAACATAAAAAACATGGAACTTTTGGTTTGTGATCTAGAAAATACTATTTTGACTGATTCTTTTAAGCTCAAGGATTTGAATGAAGCAAATGTTAATCTTATTAATTATTAGAATATGGAAGAGACCTATTGGAGGCCAAAAGCTACTAGTAAATATATTGCTGATGGGGACAAGAATAATAGGTATTTTTGTGCTTTATGTAATAAAAAAAGAGCTTTAAATTCTATCCAAAAAATTAAAACTAAAATGGAGACTGAAGCCAGAGTATTTTCATATTTTTTTTCTCCCATATTATTTTTGTTAGTGCAGCCTAGGGTGTTTTGGTTTTTTCAGCTTGGTGGTTGGTAACTGTCTGGCTAGGATTTTATTAAAATTTTCCTTTGTTTCTATTTCCTTCTTCTTAGGCTTTTGGTGCATGAATTCTATATGGGTTTTGCCTCTTTGCCTCCTACAAATCTATTATACCTGCTGCTATGGTGGTGGATTATGTTGCTTGGTAGGCTACCTGGGTTGGCTGACAATTTTTGTTATTTGGGTTGGTTTGATGGTTGTTTTGGGTGGTTTATCTCTTGCTTGTTTTTGGCATGGTGGAGGTCGTTGGCCAGTTGTTATTTGCTCTATTTTATTAATTGGGGTTTGGTGGTTGTTGGGACTATTTCTAGTTGGATTTTTTTGGTTATGGGTTGGACCTCCTCTTGTAATATTAAGGCTTTGGGTTTGGCTATTATTTTGAAATGGCAAGTTGACGACTGTTGTATGGCTGTTATTGGGCCCTGACTGCTAATTTTTTGATTGTGTGCCTTTCTTAAGCTATTTTTGTTATTTGGCTTGTTATCTCTCTTACTGGGCTATGTATCTTTCTATCTTTGGCTGGTTTTTCTACCCTTCTAGATTGGTTTTTCTTTTTCCTTGATTGGGTTTGGAGGATATTGTTTTTCTCTTCGCCTTCCTGGGCTATTTTGGATGCTTCTGGCTTGATGACTGGATTTGGTCTTGATACTTATGTTTTTGGGTTTGATGACTTGGATCTTCTTTTGTTAAGGTGGTTTGCTAGGAGGATTAGTTGGATAGCTGTTTGGACTATTTATTTTGGCTAGCTGGACTGGTTGGAGGAGTGGCTATCTTGGCTATTTTTTTTGCTCCTTTGGTGACTCCTTTAGGAAATTACTGGTAGTGTTTCTATGATTATTTTCATCTTGTTTCTTCCTGCTTGGTCTCATCACTCTTGGCTATAGAAGAACACCCTCTTCCTGCTGGGATGGCAGCATTGCTCCCCACCCCTCTTACTGTTGGGCTAGATTTTTCTGTTTGGTGGTTGGAGGATCTGAGCACTTATGGTCTTCCTTTTTGCTCTTGTTTGTCTCTTTTTAGTGTTGTTACCCATATCATGATGTTTTCTCATCTTTAATTGGTTGTTCTCATTTGTTGGTGGCTCTGGTGATGCTCCTTTTGCTTTGCTACTATCCTTGCAGGTTGCTTAACCACCTATCCTTTTAAGCTTGAATGTTCTAGTGGATTGGTGGTTGGCTGCTTTGATTGCTATTTTGAGGATTTTGCAGGCTTGCTGGCAATGATGGCCTTGATGTTTCCCACTCTTTCTTCTTTTGGATTGTAGCGCTGTATGTAAGTGTGACTGTCTTGCTCCTTGAGATGATTGCAACTGAGCCTAAGCCTTTTCTTCATTTTACTCCCTTTATCTCCTCTTACTCTTTATGCTTGATTAATTGTACTCATCCTTTCAAAAGTATGTTGTAGATTTCTTTACTAGAAGAATCTTTTAGGTGGATCTCGCATCAAAAGGAATGGTTGGTCGTTGCTTACATGGATTTTCTTTTGTTGTTTATTTGTCTACTTTTCTTTTGCTTTATTTCCTTAATTAATGTAATAGTTAGAGAGTTTATCTCTTTAGGACTTATTGTATCTCTTTGAGCATTAGCTTAGAGATTTACTCCCTTTAAGGAATTTATACCTTTTCTTTGTGGCAATAAAATTTCCCTGATTTTCCTAACATAAAAAACCCCAAACCCTAAACCCTAAACCCTAACCCTAACCCTAAACCCTAAATCCTAAACCCTAAACCCTAAAACCTAATCCTTAAACTCTAAACTTACCCTAAACCCAAAAAACCCTAAACTCTAAACCCTAAACCTTAAACCATAGACTAACCCTAAACCCTAAAACATAAACCCCAAAAACCTAAACCCTAAAGTCTAAACCTTAAACCTTAAACCCTAAACCCTAAACTAACCTAAAAGTTCTCTCTACTTCATCTGATGAGCTTCAGACTTCTCTTGAGGTAGTTTTCCTTTATTTATGTAATCCATGAATGGTTGCCTCCAATCTAACTCCTCATCCTTCTTAGCAATGGCAACGTCCCCTTTAAGAGATTTCTTTTTGATGAGTTCAATATTAATAATTGATAAGACTTTTCTATTTTGGATCTTTATTGATATGGACTCATCCTTTGGACAGGCCAACTCCTTGGCAAGCTTGGATAAAGCATACGCTATGGCATTCTATCCTCAAGAAATCTTATAAATTGTAACCTCTAGGATTTGGGCCAACAACTCCATGGTCTACTTGTGGTAGTGATGGAGCTTGGGCTTTAAAACCTAATATGACCCAGCAATTTGTTTGATAACTAGTTGAGAATCCCCGAAGATGTTGATGTTTTGGATTCTTAGAGTAACGACTCACTTTAGATTAGCAATCAAAGCTTCATATTTTGCTTCGTTGTTGGTGCAAGGATTGGACATATGATGTGATAATCTCATCACATCACAGTCTAGAGTTAAGAGAACTATTCCTACCCCTACCTTTCCTGGAATTGTAGATTATGGTTCTTGTCCTCTTTGAGAGGAAGCTGCATCATCAAAGTACAACTCCCAATAGTGAATGCTAGTATCTCCTAAGTTCATGGTTTGTTCATTAGGGAGATCATCACTAAGTAGAGTCACCGTGGTGTGCTAAGAAATCTCCTAGCGCTTGTCCTTTCATCGCATGGAGGGATACAAAGAAAATGTCAAACTGCTAGAGGATCATGGACCATCATGCTAACTGTCCAGATAGTGTCGGTCATGTCATTAGATACTGTAGTGGATTGATCCTAGAGATTAAGTTCACCTTATGAGGAAGCGTGTTGTGTTGTTCCTTTGGGATGCAAAGATTAAAGCTAGGTAATGCTTCTCAATGGGTGGATAATTATCCTAAGTAGGGATTAGATGACGGCTGAGGTAGTAGAGTGTGTTTTCCATCTCTTCATCATTAACTTGGGAAGCACCAAGGGAGTCATCTAATGCAGTAGTGTAAAGTATGAGCAGCTTGCCTATGATAAGGGCTACTAGAACTGGCAGTGTCATTAGGTAATTCTTGATGTCTTTGAAGGCATGCGCACACTTGCCAACCTACTTGAACTTGGCATCCTTTTGACAAGTGTTGAGAATGGTTGACATCTTTATGATAGGTTGGATATAAAGCATCTTAGATATGCCAATTTCCCTTGGAATGATCTAAGTTGAGTTAAATTTTTAGGGGGTGTAATTTTTAATATCACCTTAATCTTCTTTAGATAGATTACAATTCCCTAGTATCATACAACAAACCCAAGGAATTTCCTTGAAGCTACTCTGAATGCACACTTCAGGGGGTTCATTTTGAGGTTAAATTGTCTTAACAGTTTGAAAACTACTCTCAAGTCAAAGGTATGGCCTTCCTTTTCTCTACTTTTGATGATCAACATGAGGATGAATGAATGAGTTAGTCGAAGATTTGAGTCATAGCCCACTGGTATGTAGCACCAGCATTTTTAAGGCTGAAGGGCATGACCTTATAGCAATAGATTCTAATCAGGGTTCTAAAAGCAATATTTCTTTCATCTTCAGGAACCATCTTTATTTGGTTATATATAGATGAGCCATCCATGAAAGAGAAGACTACATGAGATGAGGCAATGTCCACCATTAGCTCCATGATTGGTAGTGAAAATTCATCTTTTGGACATGCTTTATTTAAATCCATAAAATTGATGCATATATGAATTTGGCCATTCCTTTTCTTATTTGGGATGATATTGGCTAACCAAGTAAGGCATTTTTCTTTTCGAATGAAGCCAACATTTATCAGTTTCTTGACTTTAGAAATGACCTGTTGTTCTATGTCTAATCATATGTGTATAGGAGCTTACTTGATAGGGTTAATAGTAGGCTCTATTGCTAGTTTATGAACTTCTACATTAGGAGCCAATCCAGTCATCTCTTCATAACTCCATGCAAAGTGGTCCTTAAATTCAGTCAATAGCTAATAAAGTCACTGGTTTCAATTTCATTCAATAAAGAATTGATGTATGTCAGGCGTGGATCTTCTTTAGCTCTTAAGTTGATTTCTTTGAGCTCATCGATGGTTGATTTAATTTCTTCTTCAAACTCTGGCTGTGCATCTTTGACTAAAAAATCATTTGGATCATCTGAAGTTTCTAAGCACAACTACTCATATGAGTTAATGTGATTTGAAAAGAAATTATGAATTCCAAATGATTGGTGATGACTAAGCAGTAATCGTCATCATCGATTAGAACCACTGCACCGAATTTTAGTCCCGATCTTGATTGATAGCTTTTGCCTTTATTCTTACATATTCTTTCGAAGTAGTCTGACCTGTGCTTTGCCCAAGTATGTTGGATTAACCCTTTCTTTGCTAAATTATGAACACAAAGTAATTACCAATCAAAAGGTAATTCTATTAATTTTTTATAGGAATCATCCTCAAGTTCTACATCAACTTCTTGAATTGAGGATGATGCTTCCAGAAAGAACCTCTAAGTCTTCACACCTGTGGATGACTTATGGGCTTCCTTAACTACCAAGCCCTCAGCTTTTTGAGAGGAAAGTGGGGATAGAGAAAAGGTTCCCAACTAATGCCTAACTTGTTCACATATAGACTTGGATACACTTATGCTTTACTTTGGATCGGTCTTCATCTATCGGCTCAAGTGTCATCTCAAGAGAATCTCTTGAGAAGAGGCGGTGTCTAAGCGTATAAAACTCATCTATGAACTAGATTCTAAGTCTATATGGATAAGTGTACTCACATTGGGACATATCTTCTATTGGGTGGCCAAAATAAGGATTTTCCACCCTAGAACGCCTCTAAACTAGCCTCTTCATCTACAGGTGGAGGTCGGTCATCCATATGTATGTTGAATGGAGTGTAAGGTGTGTGGAATCTAATGTCTGGCTCCACTTCCTCCTCCAAGTTTATTTCCGCTCCCTTTTATTTTCTTTTTTATTTTCTCTTTTCTTTTCTTCTTTTTTCTCTTCCTTTTTCTTTTCTTTTCTTTTATTTCTAAACTTTGGCCAAGTTTATGAGAATAGACTTGTTGATTTTGAGGGAGGTAGTAAGCTGCATTGTCATATATGCCGACCTCATGAACTGTAAATGGCTTGAGATCTCCTTTGACATAGTAGATGATCCCACCTCTCAAAACTTCATACACTGATGTAGAAAGGATGGAACTATGATGTTCTCATGTATCCATATTCTCCCAAACAATGCATTGAAAGATGTATTCGAGTCTTGTGAAACTTGGCTCCGGTCTTTCAATCATCTATCTCCAAGGGCAACACTATGGAGCCTAAGGCCTATTGACCTCACTTTTGGAGTGTGGATTCAATCTTCTCATCTTAGACTTAGAAGTCTCCTAGACACTAAGACTTCCCTAGTCATATGATACTTGTAACAATTATTGAAATCTTTAACCTAAGCCTAAAGACTTAGAAGGGTTAACCATAAGCTTAGGTTACGCCTTAGGGATTAGGATAATTGACCTACTCTACAAGCCAAATCCAATCAATGTTCACCTTCTCAAACCAAACCTCAAGTTCAATTCAAACATCAAATCCAAATCCAAATCCAAATCCAAATTCCAAAATCAAATGGTTCCATGATCAAATCTAAATTTGAAACCCTTCTTAAGCCATATGACCTATCCCAAGGACTTAACCAAATCTTAATCCAAATCAATCCAAAATTAACTGATTTTCCAATAATCAATTTATATCTTCAATTCTCCTTCTAAATATAAATCAAATCTACATTCCAATGATCAAAACTAAATCAACTAAATCAAATTAAATCAAAACCTTTCTTAAGCCATATGACCTATCCATGGACTTAGCCAAATCTTAATACAAATCAAGTTAAACTCAATTGATTTTCTCCCAAATCAATCATATTTTCAATCATCTTCACAAATTTAAATGAAATATACATTTAAATGGTCAAAACTAAATCAAACCAAATCAAAATCCAAACCTAAGCCACATGACCTATCTCCATGGACTTAGCCAAATTTCTTCATTCCGAAATCGAAATTCAATTTATTTTCTCATGAATCAATCATACCTTCAATCATATTCACAAGTATAAATAAAATCTATAATCATCAAGCCAAACCAAAATCAACCCAAGTCCTAACTTAACTGTTGGGTAATAATTATTTAGTTATTTACTTTAAGGTGACATTAGTAAGGGTAATTAATTCATCTAATTAAGGGTTCAACTTAATTAACCCATTAAATTAACTTAATTACATTTCCTTAAATTAAATCAAAACACTAATGTGGGAATGGGTTTAAAATAACAAGTGATGATTTCTCTTCTCCTCTTTAAATTAAATAAAATCTAAAACTTAACTAATAAAGAAGCTTTAGTTTGATTTAAATAATCTTATTTGATTTAATTGTCCTTAAAAACTAGTTTGGTTGAATGAATCACATGCTTATATTTGATTGTCCTTTTCCAATCTTGTTAAATATGTCATTTGAATTCATGCATCCATGTTTTCAAAACCAAGTAAAATAAAATGGAATACCTTTATGTAAGCTTGCATGTGTTGATTTAATTTAATATATGCATGGTATTATCATTAAATCTAATGTATTTTTCAAAAGCTTATAAATGAATAATAATATGTGTTATGATGCTAGTTATAAATACATAAGAAAATGTGCTTATAGCTTAAGTGTATGAATGTTGAGTTCTCTTTTCTATTCATGTATTGATTATATAAGATTGAATGGTAATGGGTATATAGACTAGACATCCAGAGCACAAGGCTTTAACCAAGGAGGTTGATTGATTACCTCACTTGGTTTGTTACTTGGTTGATGAAATCAAAAAGAACAAATGTTGAATCTGAATCTATTCTTCATTAAAATTAAAAAATAAAACCAAAAACTCTAAACCCTAAACTAAAACATGAACCATAAACCTAAACCCTAAACCCTAAAACACTAAACCCTAAACCCTAAACCTAAACCTGAAAACCCAAACCCTAAAAAACAAATTTCAAACCATAAACCCAAAACCCTAAACCTAAACCTAAACCCTAAACCCTAAACCTTAAACCCCAAGCCAAACCTAAACCTAAAGTAACTAAATAAATTAAAAATAAACTTCCCCTAAAACCTAATAAACCAAAACCAAAACCTAAACCCTAAGAATGGTTAGAACCTTGATGGAAGGAACATCACCGTCAACTAGGTTTAGTCAAGATCTGGCGATGGGGGCGAAGGTGGAGGTGGCGGTTATCATAGTGGTGGTGGGGGATCCGAAGATGCTGGTGGATATGGAGGTGGTGGTCGGAGTAAATATTGCTATGGAGGAGGGAGGAGCGATGGAGATTACAGTCGTGATGGTGGCTGCGGGAGAGATCAGGGATATGATGGTGGATCCCGTAACTCGAGAGGCCGAGTTGGTTCCGATGGGAACTAGAGAAACTAAAGAACAGTTGATCCAATCTGCTGCTTATGGAATTGTGTCATTATAGTAGAGACAGTTCTAGTTATCTAGGTTTTTGATTTGCTCAATGCGTGCTCATTTTTTATCAATGTCTTAGAAAACTTGGTGTGTTATTTGGTTGATGAAATTGAAAAAAAGAAATATTGAATATGAATTTATTCTCTATTGAAAAAAACAATAAACCATAAACTAAAACCTGAAACTTAAATCTAAAACCTAAACAAACCTAAATCCATACCCTAAAAAACCCTAAAACCCATAAAACCCACTCTAAATGTCCATAACCAAATAAACCTAAAAACTCCAAACAAACCTACTAACTAAACTACTAATCTACCCTAAACTCCTCAAAACACCCACCCTACTGACCTAACCCACTCTACTTAACCCTCACTAAACTAAAACCTGGGCCACTTAACTCACTGAACTCTTCCTTACTGACCCACTCTAAACCTTAACTGAGCCTGATCAAACTTCCTTCCCTCTACCACAAAACCCTCACTAAACTCTCCTATAACCCTCCCTCCATACCTAAACTGACAAAACTCACTCCTAAACTTAAATTAATAAATAAAACTCCTAAAATAAATAAAATAAAATAAAATAAAAAAAATCTAAAACTAAATAAATAAAACCTAAACCTAAAATAAAATAAAAAAAAAATAAAGACTAAATAAAATAAAAAAAAGAAAGATAAACTTAAAAAAAAAATAAAATAAAAAAAAAAATAAAATAAAAATTAAATAAAATAAAGTAAATAAAATAAAATAAAATAAAACTAAATAAAAAAACCTAAAAAAAAACAACCTAAATATAAAAAAATAAATAAAACCTAAACTAAAAAAAAAAATTTAAACTTAAAATATAAATAAAAGAAAATAAACCTAAATCTAAACTAAAATAAACTAAAATAAAATAAATAAAACTTAAACTTAAAAAAAATAAATAAAATAAACCCTAAACTAAATAAAATAAAATATAATAAAATAAACCTAAAACTAAACTAAAAAAACTAAAACTAAACCTAAAAATAAATAAAAAATAAAAAACTAAACTAAAATAAAATATAACTAAACCTAAACTAAAAATAAACTAAAATAAAAACCTAAACTAAAAATAAAACCAAAATAATAAAACCAAAAAATAAATAAATAATAAATAAATAAAAGAAACTAAATAAACTAAATCACACTGTCTTTCTAATTTGTTTATTTTTTTTAAAAACCCTAACTATATCCTAAACCCAATCCTCACTCTAAACCCTACCAAACTGACCACTAAGCCTCCTAAACCAAACCTAAATAAATGACCACACTGACCTAAACCTACCACTAAAAGCCCTCCTAAACCTCTTATAAAACAAAACCACTCTTTCCCACCTAAACTGACCTCCCACCCACCTACATCTAAACCTCTACTAAACCCTAACCTCTAAAACCACAATGCTAAACCTAAACCCACTGATCTGAAACTAAACTAAATCCTAAAAAATAAAATAAATAAATAAACCTAAACTAAATAAAATAAAATAAAATAAAATCAAACCAAAACCAAAACTTAAACTAAAATAAATAAAATTAAAATAAAACTAAATAAATAAAATGAAGAAAACTAAACTATATTAAAACTTAAGAATAAAATCTAAATAAAATAAAACTAAATGTAAAATAAAATAAAATAAACATGAATAGAATAAAATAAAACTAAATGAAAACCTAAACTTGAAAAATGAACAAAATAAAACCTAAAAATAAATTAAAAAACCAACTCTAAATAAAAAAAAAACCTAAACCTAAAATAAAAATAAAATAAGTAAAATACAATAAACTAAACCTAAATTAAAATAAATGAAACCTAAACCTAAAAATAAACTAAACCTTAACTAAACCTAAACTAAAATAAAATTGAAAAAACTCAACCTAAATTAAAAAAATAAACTTAAAATAAAACTAAAATAAAAAACATAAACCTAAAAAAATAAAATAAAAAAACTAAACTAAAATAAAATAAACCTAAACCTAAACTAAAATAAAATAAAAACCTAAATTAAAATAATAAACCTAAAATAAATAAACTAAACTAAATATCAAAAAAAATAAACCTAAATAAAAAATTAAATTAAATTAAATTAAATAAATAGAACTTAAACTAAATAAACTAAATAAACCTAAACCCACCAGTTTACTAAATTTAAAAAACCCCAAACCAACCCTAAATCCCTAAACTTAAACCCTAAAAGCATAAACCCAAACTAAACCTAAATCCTAAACCAAACACCCAACCCTAAACCTACTCCCCAAAACAACCCTAAACCCAAACCCTAAAAAAAGTAACTAAATAAATTTAAAATAAACCTAAATAAAACCAAATAAATCTAAACCTAAACCTAAACCCTAATGGGGAAAACATCAACCAGAGGCTCAAGATTTGATGGAGGTGAAGGTGGAGGCTGGTGGTGGGGATCTGGAAGTGCTCATGGGTATGGTCGATGAGAAGTGTGGTTATAGAGAAGCGAGGAGCGAGATTACAATGTGGCGGGAGAGATCATAGATATGATGGTGGATCCATACTACCGAGAGGGGTGTGGAAAAAAAACTAAAACGATGATCATTTACTTATGGAACTATGTCTTTATTGTAGAGATGGTTCAAGTTAACAGGGATTTTTGATAAGCTCTATGCATGCTATCTTTTGATCATGTTATCATTTGTGACTTAGAAAACTTGGTGTTCTGATGAAATCAAAAGAAAAAAATGTTGAATATGAATTTATTCTCTATTAAAATAAAATATTAAAACCAAACCTAAACTAAAACTTGAACCCAGACCAAAATAAAACCTAATCCCAAAACCCTAAAAAACCACCCTAAACCTAAACCAAAATAAACTTAAATCTAATCCTAAACCCCTAAACCTAAACCCTAAACCCAAACCTAAACTCTAAACCTAAACCCTCACTAACCTAAACCTTAAACCCCAAATAAACCTTAAAACTAAACCTAAAATCTAAAACTTAAATAAAATAAAATAAATAAACATGATCAAATAAAATAAAAAAAATAAAATAAAACTAAACTAAAACATAAAAAAACCTAAAAAAGAAAACAAAATAAAACATAAAACTAAACTAAAATAAAATAAATAAAAACTTAAAACTAAACTAAAATAAAAAACCTAAATAAAATGAAACTAAACCTAAAATAAATAAAATAAAAACTAAATAAAACCTAAACCTAAAAGCTATACCTAAATAAATAAAAACCTAAACTAAAAAAAACTAAACTAAAATAAAAAATAAAATAAACTAAACTAAACTAAAATAAAACTAAATAATATAAACTTAACCTAAACCTAAAATAAACCAAAACCTAAACCCCCAAAATAAATAAGATAAACTAAAAGAAAAAAAAACTAAATATAAACCTAAAATAAGACCTAAAATAAACCTAAAACAAAACCTACTAAACCAAAATAAAATAAAACCTATACCAAAAAAATAATAAAAACTTAAAACAAACCATAAATAAACCTAAAAAATAAACTAAAAAATAAAATAAATAAATAAAATTAAACTAAATAAAATAAAATAAAATAATAAAATAAACTCAAATAAATAAAATAAACTAAACCTGGGTTTGCTTAATTTAAAAAAAAAAAAAAAAACCACTAAACCACTGAAACACAACCCTAGCCTAAATCTATGCCTTAAACCCTAAATCCTGAGCACTAAACCCTAAACCAAACCCCTAAACCATAAACTAAACCTTAATCCTTAACTGACCTTAAACCTAACTGACCCCAAACCCAAATACCAAACCCTAAACTTAAAATAAACCTAAACTAAACTAAATAAAAACCTAAAATAAAATAAATATAAAACCTAAACCTAAATAAAATAAAAACTAAAATAAAATAAAATTTAAACTAAAATAACTTAAACCTAAACTTGTAAAAATAAAATATAAAAACTAAAATAAAATAAATTAAATTAAAACTAAAATAAATAAATAAAATAAAATAACATAAAACTAAATAAATAAATGAAATAAAAAAAATTAAACTATTAATAAAAATAATGTATAAAAAAATAAATAATAATAAACCTAAACCTAAACTAAAAAATAAAATCTAAAATAAACCTAAACTTAAACTAAAAAAAAATAAAATAAAACCTAAAACTAAACCTAAAATAAAAAAAACCTAAACCAAAAGTAAATTAAAATAAAATAAAATAAAAAATAAACATAAAACTTAAACCTAAACTAAAATTAAAAAAAATTAAATAAAATAAGAAACCTAAAATAAATAAACTAATTTAATGATTAAAATAAAATAATAAAAATAAAAAATAAAATAAATTAAAATAAATAAAAAATAAAAAAACTAAATAACTAAAATGGGTTTAATTAAAAAGACCCTAAACCCTAAACCCTAAATCTAAACTAAACAAAACTAAATTGACCTGACCCTACCCTAAACCCTGGACCATAAACCCTAAAACAAAACTATGCCCTAAACTCTACCACACAAACTGATCCTAAACCCTAAACCCTAAATCTAAGCAACCTGATCCTAAATCCTGGCCTAAAACCCTAAGCCCCCAGAGCTAAACTGAGCCACTAAACCTAAACCTAACCACCCTACCAAAACCTAACCACCAAACCTAAACACTGCCCACAACATTTATAAACCTGAGCTAGGCTAAAACTAAAACCTAAATGATAAATAAAACTAAACCTAAATTAAATTAAATAAAATAAACATTAAAACTAAAAATAAAACCTAAATAAATATAAAAAATAAAATAAAATAAAAAAATAAAATTAAATCAAACCTAAAGATAAACCTAAAAATAAATAAAACTAAACCCTAAATTAAACAAAAAACCTAAATAAAAAATAAAATAACCTAAACCTAAACTAAATACTAAACCTAAAAAAACTAAATAAAATAAAATAAATTAAAAAATAAACCTATACTAAAAAATAAAACCTAAAATAAATAAAATAAACTTAATATAAACCTAAAATAAAATAAACAACCAAACTAAAATAAAATAAAACCTAAACCAAATAAAATAAAATAAAATCACCTAAAATAAAAAATAAAAACCTAAACTAAAATAAAAAAATAAAAAATAAATTAAACTAAATAAATAAAAATAAACTAAATAAAATAAAAATAAAATAAACTCAAATAAATAAAAAAATAAATAAATAAACCCTACTTCTTGGTTTGCTTTTTAAAACCCTCCAAATCCAAAACACCTTATGAGCTAACTAATCTACCCTACTTGACCACAGGCCCTCTGCTAAACCTAAATCTTAGCCACTGAGCCTGGGCCCTCCCACTCTCTGATCTTCCTAAACCTGACTACTCCTAAAAAACCAACCTATAACCCTAAACCACTAACCACAGGCCTCTAACTCTTAACCCAAACCCCTGACCAACCTAAACCAAAACTACCTAAACCTTAAAACACAAACCCTAAACCTAAATCTACACTTTAAAATAAACTAAACTAAATAAACTTATGAAAATAAATAAAAGCTCTAAATAAAACTGAAACTAAACCTAAACCAAAATAAAAATAAAATAAAATAGAAAAAAACTAAAATAAGAAAAAATAATTAAAAAAAAAAAAGATAGAGTTCAAAAACAAAAAAAAAATAAATAAATCTAAAAAAAAAAATAAAAAAAAATAAAAATAATAAAATAAACTAAACTAAATAAATATTTAAATATATAACAAATTAAATTAAACCTATAAACTAAAATAAAAACCTAAAACTTAAACCAAAAATAAAAAAAAAACCTAAAACTTAAAAATAAAATAAAACATAAATAAAATAAAATAAAATAAAATAAAACTAAATAAAAATAAACTACACTAAACAATAATAAAATATAAAACCTAAATTAAAATAAAAAAACCATAACTAAATAAAAATAAACTAAAAATAAAAAAATAAATTAAAATAAACCTACTGGTTTAATTAAAAATAAAACTAAACCCTAAATCCTATAAAACCCAAAACCTAAAATTAACCCTAAAACCTAAAATAAAACCTACTAAACCTAAATGGTAAAACCTAAACTCAATAAAACCTAAAACTAAAACCTAAACCCACCTAAACCAAAAACCACAAACCACAAAACCCAAACCACCACTGACCCTAAACCCAAAACCCTAAACATTAAAACTAACCTAAACCCTCCTAAACCACAAACCCACAAACTAAACCCTAAAAAATGGGCAGAACCTTGGCGATAGAACATCACCATCAATTAGGCTCAATCCCAGATCTCATTGGTGGAGGCGAAGGCGGAGGTGATGGTTATCAGAGTGGTGGTGGGGGATCTGGTGGTGATGGTGGATATGGAGGTGGTGGTTGGAGTATTAGTGGTTATGGAGGTGGGAAGGCGGCGAGGTTACATGGTGGTGGCAAGGAGAGATCGAGGATATGATGGAGAATCACTACTTTCGAGAGGCGGTTTGTTGATGGGAATTGAAATGAAGAATGACTAATCCGATTTGCTACTTACAAAACTGTGTCTTTACAGTAGAGATAGTTCTACTTATCTTGAGCTTTTGATTTGCTCTATGGGTGCTCATTTTTATCTATGTCATTCTTGTGTCTTAGAAAATTTGGGGTTTACTTGGTTGATGAAAGAAGAAGAAATGTTGAATCTATTTAAAAAACTTAAACCTAAACCTAAACCTAAACTAAAACTTAAACCAAAACCTAAAACCTAAACCATAAACCCAATCCTAAACCTAAAACCTAAACACTAAAACTCTAAATCTTAAATACTAAACCTAAACCTTAAACTCTAAACCCAAAACTTACCATAAACCACAATCTTAAACCTACACAAAACCACTAAACTCTAAACCTTAAACTAATAAACCATAAACCATAAATCACAAAACCCCACCTGACTAAAACCACAAACCTTAAATTTAAACCTAAACCCTAAACCCTAAACCAACCTAAATGCTAAATCCCACAAGCCTAAATAACCTAATAGATGAAATCAAAAAAGTAGTAGAGATTAGATATTTGAATACCACAATCATATTATAATACATATATTATAATATAATGTAGCATCATATATTTGAGCATGTAGTGATGTGTTTTTAGATGTTATAAGATGTTTTGAAATGTTTTAGTATATTATGGTATTGTGCCCTATAGTCTATATTAATATAAATCATAAAATACTAATTTAATAAATCAGATGATGAAATTTGTTAAATTTGAAGTGGGAATTAGGTTGTAGTACCAAAGGTGTTCTATGCCACTTGTTGTGTGAAAAGTAAGATTTTATTTCAAAATAAATATTATATGTTGTAGCATAATATAGCATCATATATCATAATATATTATTCTGCACATTTTAAATTCTTTTAGTATTTTACATTCATGCAGTCGAGCCTACACTATCAGTATTTATAAAAATGTTGATTTAGACTTTAAAATGGTGTAATTTGGCCAAATTCATGATAGGTAGAGCATGGCATCATAATATATTATTCAATTTAAAATATGTAAGTTATACAAATAAAATATATAGTTTCTTTTTGTTTAGACTAATTTTATGATTTTTTATCTTAAGCAATCCCTTGTGATGTGATATGCAATATAATATAATATAATATGTTATGATGTATTATAATATAGGATGCCATAACATAGTGTAGCATCATGCATTATAGAATACTACTGTGTATTACTACTTGTTGTTTAGCATATTTTTGTTTGTTATAGTATGATGTAGTAGACTTTATACTGGTATAATTAATGAAAATATTGATTTATAGGATGAGATACTGGTATTTAGCCAAATTTAAGGTAAGCTTTAGGGAACATCATTGGGGGTGTGCTATGGTGTGTCATTTAATCAAAAGAATGGAATTTTGCATCCAAAATAAATGTTCATTTTTCAACCAAATTTTATAAATTTTTTGCTTAAAGTGATTCATTTTAAGGTGCAATGTAAGATAATATATTATATGAAAGCATATTAAAATATAATGTACATACAATAAAACTTCATATATATATATATATATATATATGTGTGTGTGTACTAAATGTTATTGAACATTTTAGTATGTTTTACTTTTTTTTATAATACATTGGGTCAAAACTCATAAAAATGTTAATTTGAAGGTTGAGATGGAAGAATTTGGCCAAATTCACGCACACCAAGAAGCAGCACCAAAATTATGCTATTTTGTACTAGTTCTAATTAAAAAATAACATTTTTACATCCATAATGAATATTATTCATATTTTGAAAAAAAATTATTATTTGTTCCTTTTAAGGGATTCTAATGAGGTGTAACGTTAGACAATATATTATATTATAGAAAATTATAATATAACATCATATATTATAATATAATATAGTGTTTTAATTCACATTATAATATGTTTAGCATGATATTATACAGTTAGTTTAAGATTGCACCATCACAAACACATAAAATGTTAATTATAATGGTAAGATGATGTAATTTGAATGAATACATTGTTATGCTTTTAGTTGCAACATTAAAGGTGTACATAAGAGAAAAAATAAGATTTGCTGAAAATTCCATATCAAGGACATAGAGGGAGATCTACTAGGGGATCAAACATGCATTGGACATGACATGTGAGGGTCTATGTTGAGGGCATAAAAGAGGAAAATCTGTTGGTGATAAGGTTTGAATTTGATTTGATTATATGATTTATGGAAAAAAGATCTGTTGTGGATAAAAATCTATAATCCACTAGGATTAAGTTTGAATCGACTTTAATTTGTTTTATTTAAATTGACATGGAGGCATATCACTAGATATGAGTCAAGTCGTTGGGATATGTGAACCTTCCACTAGGGAAGCAGGTTTAGGCTATCCATTGGGGATTGGGATTTGAGTTTGATTTCATAGATTTGTTTGGGGATGTATCCACTGGGGATAAGAGTTTAGTTGGATTTATTTGATTTAATACACTCGGGAGTTGGTTTAATTTGGCTCCATTGGGGAGCTGATTTTGAATTTGATTTTTTTGTTTGAATTATTTATATATTATTTGGGGCTCCACTAGGAAGAAGAGTGTAATATAACTCCACTGAGGATAATTAGATTGGGTTTTATTTAATCAAAGTTTATGTATGGACCCTATCATTGTGTTATGGACCCACTGAGAAGGAGTTATATTAGCCTTGACCTATCCCAAGTTTACAAATCAAAAGGGATAGTCTACCGGTTATGGTGTAGGGCTAGCCAACCTAAGGGGTTGCCTTTTGGTGTGCAATGGCTATGCTAAAAAGAAGGCGTAGCAAACTTACATCTTCCAAAGCGAGGAACAACCAGTGGAATGACCTATTAGATGCACAATAAATCGAACTTGACCTAGGCGACTACTGAGTGACGTCATTGGGACTTATGTTAATTGAAAAGTAGTCAAAATTAATTTTATCTTAATTTCATGTGATTTGATATGGTTTGTTTCGTTTAGTTTGATTTTTAATTAAGGGCATATATGCTGGGGATGTGAGCTCGATCAAATTTGATAGATTTAATTTAAGGACCATGTTAATGTGCAATGGATCCATTGAGAAGGGGCTATATTAGACTTGCCCTACCTCAGATTTCTAAATTCAAAGGGATAGCCTACTGGCTGTGGGGTAGAGCTAGCCAACCTAAGTGGTTGCCTTTCGGTGTGTAATGACTATGCTAGGAAGAAGGCGTAACAGACTTACATCTTCTAAAGCATGGAACAACCGCTGGGGTAACCTATTGGTAGCACAACAAATCAAACCCGACTTAGAGGTGACTACTGAGTGAATGCCTCTAGGGATTTATATTAACTCAAGAATAGTTAGGCAATTCCAATAGCCAATTTTGCTGACACTACCCTACAGATAAGATGTCTGCTTGGGTGAAGGTACCGCTAGGGGTGTCCTTCTAATCCACAAGTGAATATATATTTTATTTATATGTTTATGTGGACCATGTTGGTGTGTGAGGGACCACACTGACAAGGGGCTATGTCAGCCTTAATTTATCTTAGATTTACTAGACCAAGGGAGAATCTACACATCCACAAAATGGATTCTCCAACCACAAGGGTTGTTTGTAGGAAAGGAGGGAATTCATTGATAGTAACCCATTTTTGTCTAAATGGGGTGCAGATGTGATCCAAATATAGTGCCCACAGGGGAGGTGCTGCTAGGGGCATTATCCTGAGCCCTAAAAAAGAAATCCTATAGGTGTACGATGGCCAACTCAAGGAGAAAGCATAGCAGACTTACATTTACCATGAGTGATGAATCCTAAGGTGCGAGAACCAACTAACCTAAGGTGTATTCATCAGCATGAGTGGTGTATTCATGCAAACCAATAAACCTAAGGTGCCAATCAGTGTACAATGATCAACCTAGAAAGAAAGCATGTAGGCTTACTACTTTTTGAGTGGAACTAATCTTCTGGATAGTGTATCATTGGTGGGCAAATGCTATATGACCTAGAGTGACTAGTAAGCGGGGAGCCTAGAGGAAGGACTAGACCCAGACGTTAAGTAGCCAGGAGAGAAGGAGCCACTAGGAGACTTATCCTAAACCTCAAATATACTCAACCTAGTCAGTGCACAAAGGCTAATCCAAGAAAAAAGCATAGCAGACTCACATCCTCTTAAATGAAGCCAACATGAGGTAGCTTACCGACCATGAAGTAAGGCCTACCAAACTAACAAGGCGCTTTTTGATGTTCACTGTCCAAGTAAAGAAGGAAAGAATATCATACTAACATCCTCCAAAGCATGAAAACCATTAGGGCGACACAAAAGTAGGGTAGCCGCGTCGGCCGACTAGAGCATCTTGAGTGAGTGCCACTAGAGCGTTATCTCAACTTCAGTAGCGAGATAAAGGATATGTGTTTATTTTATATGTTTGTGTGTAGTTTGTGTTTATGTTGTGTCGATGAAGGATATGATGCTACTCGAGTTCCTTACACTTACCCTAAACACAACATTGCGGATCACAAACAGGAATACTTTCAACATGGATGAGATTGAATTTGAAATGGAATTTTCATTAATCATAATTATTTTTAAACATGATTTATAATATTTTTTAAGTAGAGCCCATTGATTGGAAGCATTGGGTACTCTCCCTTATGATTAATAAGCGATAAGATCCTCCTTGGTAGGCCTTCTCTATGGAAAGAGCTTCCCATGTGGGTTCAAACATGCCTCCCATCTTATAACAATTGGTCTCCATAAAACTAAAATAAGCTCTCATACTTGAAAATCTCTAGGACAAACCAACTTGTTGTGAGTTTGAATCATTTTAGCTTTATATAATTAGAGGTTTTGGCATGCCCAAATGTCCTCCAACCTTAGAGCTCTTCTAACAACTTGGCATTCTATTGTGATCTTGCTACACTATCCTTAGTGATGGGTGTTGGACTTCTAATAGTAGAATGGCTTTGGACCCATACAGAGAGTAAAGCGAGTTGGAGTTCTATATATGGTGCGGTAGGCCCACAAGGCTTCAACTAAATGCTCATGCCACTATCGCATGTTATTGTCGAGTGTCTTCTTTAGTATTTGAATGAGAGTTCTATTGAAGGCTTCTGCTAAGTGGTTTTCCCTCGGGTAGTTGATGGTAGAATATCTCCAATCTATGTTGTGTCTCTAGAAAAGTTGTTGATCTCGGTGCTCTTGAAAGTAGTACTATTATCATATATAATTTATGGAGACACTTTGAACCTATATACAATATGATTCATAAAAAATTATAGCACATACTGAGCTGTGACCTCGCTGAGCAAAATCACCTTCATACATTTGGAAAAGTAGTCAGTAGCAGCTAAGATGAACCGATGACCCTTGGAAAAAGGAGGATCAATCGGACCCACTATGTCGATACCCCAACACTCGAATGGCCATGAGGCCAATGTAGGATGAAGAATGTTGGGTGGTTTGTGTAGGACGACACTGTATATTTGACATTGGTGGCATCACCTAGCCATATCCATGCAATCTTTGATCAACGATGGCTAGTAGTATCCAAGTCTCTTGATGTTGGGTTTCATCTTCGAACCGGAATGGTTGGCTCCACATAATCCTAAGTGTACGTCAGTCATGATCTTATGTCTTCGTGCTTATCTAAATAATGTAATCACATATGATCGAAAGATCATAGATACAAGACACCATCCACAAGAGCGTAGGAAAATGCTCTCTACTTCATCGATGGGCTTGGGACTTCTCTTGAGGGTTGCCTTTATTTAAGTAATCCATGAATGGTTGCCTCAATCTAACTCTTTGTCCTTCTTGGAAATAGCAACCTCTCCTTCAAGAGTACTTTTTTGAGTTCAATCTTAAGGGATAAGACTTGTCTATTTTGGACCTTTATTGATATGGACTCATCCTCCAAACATGCCAACTCCTTAGAAAGATTAGCTAAAGCATATGCTACAACATTCTCTTATCGAGGAATCTTATAAATGGTAACCTTTGGGATTTGGGCAAATAACTCCTTAGTGTACTTATAGTTGTGATGGAGCTTAGGCTTTATAACCTTATGTGACCCAACGATTTGGTTGATAACTAGTTGAGAATCTCTCAAGATGTTGATGTTCTAAATGATTAGAGTATCAACTAACTTCAAACCAATAATCAAAGCCTCTTATTCAGCTTCATTGTAGGGGCAAGGATTGGATAGATGATATGATAATCTCATCACATAGTGGTCTAAAGTTAAGAGAACTATTCCTACCCTGCCTTTACTGGAATAGTAGAATGTGGTTCTTCTCTTCTTTGAGAAGAAGATGCACCATCAAAGTACATCTCCCAGTGGTGAATGCTAGTATCCCCTAAGTTCATGATTTGTTCATCGGGAGATCATCATCATAAGTCGAAGAAGTGGTGTGTTGTTGAAATCTGATAGCATTTGTCCTTTCACCGCTCAGAGGGGTACGAAGGTAATGTCAAATTATGAGAGGATCATGGAATGTTGTGCCAACCATCAGGATAGCGTCTGCCATGTCATGAGATACTGTAGTGGATTCATCCTAGAGATTAAGTTGACCTTATAAGGAAGTATGTAGTGCTGTAGCTTTTGGGATGTAAAGATTAAAGCTAGGCAATGCTTTTCAATGAGTGGATAATTAGCCTTAGTAGGGATTAAATGATAGTTGAGGTAGTAGAGTGTGTTTTCCTTCCCTTTGTCATTAGCTTGGGTCAACAAAGCACCAAGGGAGTCATCTAATGCAGTAGTGTAAAGTATGAGTGGCTTGCCCAGGATAGGGGATGTTAGAACCAAATGTTTATTGAAGATGAATGAGTTTATCAAAGATTCGAGTCATAGTCTGCTGGTATGTAGCACTGGAATTTTTATGGCTGAATGGCATGACCTTATAGCAATAGATTTTGATCGGGGTTCTAAAAGTAGTGTTTCTTTCATCTTCAAGGGCCATCTTTATTTGGTTATATCTAGATGAGCCATCCATGAAGAGAAGTGAGATGAGGCAATGTTCACCATTAGCTTTGAGATTGGTAGTGGAAATTTGTATTTTGGAAATGCCTTATTTAAATCCCTAAAATCAACATTTATGTGAATTTAGCCATTCTTTTTCTTAACTAGGATGACAGCTAACGGTAGGGTATTTTTTCTTCGGATGAAAAGCATCGATCAATTTCTTGACTTCAGAAATGACCTGTTATTTTATGTCTAATTGCATGCATCTAGGAGCTTGCTTGATAGGGTTAGAAGTAGGCTTTATTGCTAGTTTATGGACCACTATATCAGTAGCCAATCCAGGTATCTCTTCATAACTCCATGCAAAATAGTCCTTAAACTCAATCAATTGTCTAACTAAGTCATTGGTTGTAATTTCATTTAACAAAGAACTAATGTATGTCAGGTGTAGATCTTCTTAAGTTCTTAAGTAGACT
Organism: Cymbidium sinense; assembly: GCA_021442155.1. Taxonomy (NCBI): domain Eukaryota; kingdom Viridiplantae; phylum Streptophyta; class Magnoliopsida; order Asparagales; family Orchidaceae; genus Cymbidium; species Cymbidium sinense. The sequence goes on from JAKCPB010000930.1 coordinate 71,511, forward strand.
TCATTGAGCTCGCCAATGGTTGACTTAATCTCTTCTTCGAACTTTTGTGGTGCATCTTTGACTTCAAAATCATCTGGATCATCTAAAGTTTCTAAGAACAGCTCCTCATATGATTTAATGTGATTTAAAAAGAACCTATCGATTTAAATGATTGGTGATGACTAGCGGTCATCATCATCTAGACCTATATCAATCCTAGTCCCGGTCTTGATTAAGAGCTTTTGCATTTGTTCTTCCATATTCTTTTGATGTAGTCTGACCTATGCTTTGACCAAGTATGTGGGATTAACACTTTCTTTGCTAAATTATGAAAATAAGGCAAGTACCAATCAAAAGGTAATTTTATTAAATCTTTATATGAATCATCCTCAAGTTTTACAATAACTTCTTGACTTGACGATGATGCTCCCAAAAAACCTCACAGTCTTTCACACTGTGGTTGACTTAAGGGATTCCTTAACTACCAAACTCTCAGCTTTTTGAGAGGAAAGTGGGGTTAGAGCTAAGGCTCCCAACTGATGCCAAACTATTTCACATATAGGTTTGGATACACTTATGCTTTGCTTTGGAGCCCGGTCTTCATTGCTATCTGACTCAAGTGTCACCTCCAAGGGAATCTACTGCTGAGAAGAGCTAGTTGGTGTGCTAACTATATAAGACTCATCCTATGAACTAGATTCTAAGTCTATATGGATAGCAGGTGTACTCTTGGTAGCTGTGACATATCTTCTATTGGGTGGTAATAAAGAGGTTTTCCACCATGGGACTACCTCTCTGACGGCCTCTTCCTCTGCCTAGTGGAGGAGTCATCTACTCATATGTTTGAATAGTAATGTGGGTGGAATCTAATGTTAGGCTCCACTTCCTCCTCCAAGTCTATTTTTGCTCCCTTTTATTTTCTTTTTATTTTCTCTTTTCTCTTCTTTTTTCTCTCTTTTTTCTTTTTTTTCTTTATTTTCTCTTTTATTTTTTTTCTTTTCTTTTCTCTTTCTTTTTCTTTTTCTTTTCTTTTTTTTATTTTTAAACTTTGGCCAAGTTCACGAGAATAGACTTGTTGATTTTGAGGGAGGTAGTAAGCGCATCCTCAATGAACTATAAATGTCTTGAGATCTCCTTTGACAGTAGATGACCCACCTCTCACAAACTTCATATATTGATGTAGAGAGGATGGAACTATATTGTTCTCATGTATCCATGGTCTCCCAAATAAAGCATTGATAAATGTATCTAAGTTTATAATGTGAACCTTGGCATCGCCTTCCAATCATCTATCTCTAAGGGCAACACTATGGAGCCTAAGGCCTGTTGACCTTACTTCTGGAGTGGGAATTCAATCTTCCCATTTTAGACTTAGGAGTCTTCTAGACACTAAGACTTCCCTACTCATAAGACACTTATATCAATTAGGTAAACATTTAACCTAAGCCTAAAGACTTAAAAGGGTTAACCATAGGATTAGGTTATGCCTTAGGGATTAGGATAATCCACCTACCCTACAACCCAAATCCAATCCATGTTCACCTTCTCAAACAAACCTCAAGTTCAATTCAAACATCAAATTCAAATCCAAATCCAAACCCAAATTCCAAAACCAAATGATTGAAATCCATGATCAAATCCAAACTTGAAACCCTTCCTAAGTCATATGACCTATCCCATGGACTTAGCCAAATCTTAATCCAAATCAATCCAAAATCAATTGATTTTCTCATAATCAATTTATATCTTCAATCATCTTCTAAATATAAATCAAATCCATATTCAAATGATCAAAACTAAATCAAATTAAATCAAAACCTTCTAAGCCATATGACCTATCCATGGACTTAGCCAAATCTTAATCCAAATCAAGTCAAACTCAATTTATTTTCTCACAAATCAATCATATTTTCAATCATCTTCACAAATTTAATTGAAATATACATTTAAATCATCAAAACTTAATCAAACCAAATCAAAATCCAAATGTAAGCCACTTGACCCGACTCCATGGACTTATTCCTTCATTCCAGAACCCAAATCCAATTGATTTTCTCATGAATCAATCATACCTTCAATCATATTCATAAATATAAATGAAATCTATAATCATCAAGCCAAACCAAAATCAACCCAAGTCAAACCCAACTTAACACTTTTGACTTGAAATGTTCAAATGAACCAAAACCCATTTGAACCCAAAGTACAATTGAATTTATATATCAATCACAAATCCATATATAAACTCAACTAAATCAAACTCAACTCAAAATCAAGCCGAATAAACCCAATTGGTCCACTTGATCCAAAGTAGCTGTTCTGACCTATTTGAGCCAAGTTCTAATCCTACCCAAATTGGATTGAACCAAGCCCATCAAAACTTCCCATCATGATTGTTGATCACACTAAGTTGATCAATTATCACAAATTGGATCAAACCAAGTCAACTTGGTCATTTGACCAAGTCAACCCCTTAACCCATATGAACCCAAACTAGCCAAATTGCAACCTATGCCAAATCCCTTGAAACCAATTATTCATACCAAATCAAAATCAATATTTGAATATGACTTGACCTTCAATTGAGTCAAACCAAACCTAATTGGCCCTCTTGACCCAAGTTGACCCAAATTGACCTAAAGGACCAAATTGGATCAAATCAAAATATAAATCAAATTGATTGCAACCAATGGGTCAAGTTCATTCCAAATTGATTGTTGAACTTGACCAAAGCTATGATTGGACCCAATTGAACCCAATTGACCTACTTAGCCCAAATTGGCATAAAGGTTCAAGTTGGCCTAAATCAAAACCAAGTCCAAATTAATTGAAACCAAAGCCTACAATCATTTTTAATTGGTCAACTAAACCCAAACCAACACCCAACCCTAGCTAATTTGGCCAATTTAGTCAAATTGGTCAACTTAACCCATTTGACCCAAATGAATTCAAATGAGCCAAAATCAAATCTAAGCCAAACTAAACCAAACCAATTGAACCAAACATCCCAAATGATCATATGAACTTGCCAACCCTTGGTTTGACCCAATTTGACCAATTTAGTCAACTTGACCCAAACTAACCAATTTGACCTAAATGAGTCAAATTGAGCCAAACCTAATCAAATCAACTCCAATTGACTTGAAATTTGGGCTAACCCACTTTTGGCTCATTTCAAATCTTCTCAAATCAAATCTAATGCTAAATGATCATTCTACCCTTGGGTCAAGGGCATCACATGAGACAAATCACCTATGTAAGTGGTCATTTCCTTTCACTTGGCCCGGAACCAGCACCTGGGTTTGACCCATGGACCCATGATTCCTCCTTGGAGCCACATCCACCCAACCAATAAAACCAAAGCCAACTCACCTCCTCCGCCACCCACGACTCCTTGAGATGGTGGACACACCAAACATGATCCTCCGATCAAGATTAAGGGGTATACACCCACTCATTTCCACTCAAACACACACAAAATCATTCCTTAGAGTGCTACCCAAGATGAGCCTAGAGCCATTCCTTAAGCCCAAGCTCGTTCCGATCAAAAAATGGCATCCCTCACGTCCCAAAAATAGACACTCTAATTTCGACTAAATTCCACATTTCTCCATCAAACTCAAATTAACTTTGTACTCCTTCCTAGGCCTCATCGAGCAATAATGAATCATCTCCCAAGCTTCGAGCACGGAGTGACAGATCAAACCGAGCTCCAAATAATCGGTTCATGGCCTTTTAGTGACATCAGGAATTGATCAATTGATGTTCAACAGGCTTATATCCACTAGATGAAGCTTCCTCAATCGTTCAAGCCACTGATCGTGAGCTTCAGTGAGGTATGCTTCCAAAATTGATCCTTAGGCAAAAATGGGTTGGAGCTTTTTGAAGAAAACTTGCATCTCTGTGATCTTGACCATTTGATCCCTCCATAGATGTCATGAAGGTGTGGGATCCTTTTGGAGTTGATCGAGCTTCGATGCTCAGATCAAGTGATGGCGACTCCATTCTCCCTCACTCGAGTGATGTTAGATCATGCATCGTTCATTCTATGTGATTGGAATGGACGATAGTGATTAGATATCTATTATTGATCTAATTTAATCCTATTAAGTTATGAGATTAATCATAGCTGTTTGATCTTAGATCGGATGGCATAAGAGAAAGTGCATCCGCCCCATGTAGCTAATGGATAAGTTTTAAGTAGCCAATCCCGTGGTGCCAAGTGGAAAGCATGCCGCGACAGTGCGTCACATGGCGCCAATCAGATTAGGCTTTAATTAGGCTTAATTACTCATTTTTAATGACTGAAACTTCTAAAATCATGAAAAAATCAAACAGAAATAAAAAATGCAAATAAATACTCATTTTAAAGGTATTTGAGAGGAGAATTAATTTAAAATGATCTTAACTAATTTTGAACTATAATTAAAGTTTAATTACAAAATTAATTAGCATAATTACTTTCTAATTACTTGAGCAATTAATACCAAATATTGTTGATTAATTTAATGGGATGACCTCTGACTCCTATGATTTTCTTAGGATTTTTTGCTCTAATTAGAAAATTGACTAATTAAAACTTAACTACTCTTTTAAGTTAATTAATGATTAATTAATCTCATGAACAATAAATTGGTCAATTAAGTTTATCATTGTTCAAGTAAGTGAACTAAGGAATAGGGTTGGGACCCCTTTCCCTAAGTTCATTTCACCTTTTTTAAAATGTAATTAATTAAATCACTGAATCAAATTGAAATCATAATCATCAAACCTGAATTAAATAAATCATGGGGTAGATCTTTAGGTGTTTAATAACCTAAAGGCATTTAATGATATTATAGTTAGTCCACATGTGGGAAAACCACAAGAGTAATTAAGTCTCTTAATATAGCTAACTATTAATCATGAGCCAATTGCATTAGGCCCCTTTTATTTCCTAGGATCATTGCAAGTTTATTTTCCATATCATGTTGGCTCATAATTATTTAGTTAATTACTTTAAGGTGACATAAATAAGGGTAATTAATTCATCTAATTAAGGGTTCAACTTAATTAACCCATAAAATCAACTTAATTACATTTCCTTAAATTAAATCAAATCACTAATGTGGGAACGGGTTTAAAATAGCAAGTGATGATTTCTCTTCTCCTCTTTAAATCAAATCAAATCTAAAACTTAATTAATAAAGAAGCTTTGGTTTGCTTCAATTAATCTTATTTGATTTGATTGTCCTTAAGAACTAGTTTGGTTGAATGAATTACATGCTTGTATTTGATTGTCCTCTTTCCAATCAAGTTAAATTTGGTATGTTATTTCAATTCATGCATCCATCCTTTCAAAATTGAGTAAAATAAAATGGATTTCCTTTGTGGAAGCTTGCATGTGTTGATTTAATTTAAAATATGTGGCTATTATCACTATTAAATCCAAATGTATTTTCAAAAGCTTATAAATGACTAATAATATGTGTTATGGTGCTAGTTATAAAAACATAAGAAATGCATGTGCTTATAGCTTAAGTGTATGAATGTTGAGTTCTCTTTCCTCTATTCATGTGTTGATTTATATAAGATTGAATGGTAATGGGTATATAGTTTGGACATCCAGGAACACGAGGGGTTTAGCTAGCCCAAGGAGGTCATTTGATTACCTCACTTCCCTTGGTTTGTTACTTGGTTGATGATCAAAAGAAGAAATGTTGAATCTCAATTTGTTCTCTTTTAAAAAAAATAAAACCTAAAAAACCTAAACCTAAATAAACCTAAACTCTAAACCACACAAAACCCTAAAACATCACCCCAAACTTCAAATCCTAAATCATAAACCCTAACTATAAACCCTAAACCCTAAAAAAAACTAAACCCCAAAACCTAAACCTATTCTAAATAAAACCTAAAATAAAATAAATAAGAAAACCTAAACCTAAATATAATAAAAAATAAAATAAAATAAAAACCTAAATTATAACTTAAACCTAAACCTAAACCTAAACCTAAATTAAAATAAAATAAAAAATAAAAACTAAAATTAAATAAATAAATCAAAATCTAAAATAAAAAAAAAATAAATTAAACCTAAAAATAAAAAACCCAAATAAAATGAAAACTAAAAATAAAATAAAAATAAAGTAAACATAAACCTAAAAATAAAATAAAAAATAAAATCTAAACCCTAAACTAAAAAAAAAACCAAAACTTAAAATAAACAAAATAAAATAAATATAAACCTAAACTAAAATAAATAAAACCTAAACCTAAACCTAAAATAAACTAAACCTAAACCTTAAACTAAATAAAATAAATTAAACTAAAATAAAGCCTAAATTTAAAATGAAAAAAACATAAACCTAAAAAAAAATAAAATAAAACCTAAACCTAAAAAAATAAAAAAATAAAAATCAGAAAATAAAAAATAAAACTAAAACCAAAATAAAATAAACCTAAACCTAAACCTAAAATAAACTAAAATAAAACCTAAACTAAAAAATAAATTAAACTAAATAAAAATAAAATAAACCTAAATAAAATAAATTAAACTAAAATAAAGAAAAAAATAAACTAAATAAACTAAACAAACTAAACCCTTGTTTAAATTTAAAAAAAACCCTAAACCCCAAATCCCAAATCCTAAATCTAAATCCTAACACTGGCAAACTCCTAACTGACCCTAAACTGAGCCCTAAACCTAAACTAACCCTTCTAAACCACACTCTGGGCCTACCTGAGGCCACTCCAGGCCACTCCACTACTCCCTAAACCTTAAACCCTAAACCCCTGGGCCTAAACCTACCCAGGCCTAACTACCTGACTCTAACTGGGCACCCCAGGCCTACCACTGAAAATAAACTAAGATAAATAAATTAATTAATAAAATAAAGATATATGAGCTAATAAAATAAATTAAACTAACAGGCTGACCTGGTTTGCTTGGTTTCTTTTAAAAATCAACTAAAAGGCCTAAATCTAAACTCTGACCACAGGAGCCCAGGCCACCCAACCACAGGCCCTGGGCCCTAAACTAAACCCCAAACTGGGCCACAAACCTAAACTAATCCCTAAATCCTAGGCCTAAAGCTGACCTGAAGCCACTGAGCCCTACCCAACCCCATGGTAGCACTGAGCCAACTAAACCACAAATCATAAACTGAAACACTGCCCTGAGCCTAAACCACAACCTGACCAAGCCCTAAACCCCACAAGAATCCTAAGCCTGGCCCTAAAAAGAGCACAAGCCTCGATAACCAGAATAAAATAAAATAAATAAACTTAAACCTAAATAAAATAAAAAAATAAAAATAACTAAATCAAACATAAACCAAAATAAAATAAATAAATAAACTTAAAGCTAAATAAAATAAAATAACATAAACTAAAATCAAACCTGAAACCTAAAATAAAATAAAATAATAATAAATTAAAATAAAATAACAAAACCTAAAACAAAATTAAAAATAAAATAAACTGGAATAAAGATGTAAATAAAATAAAACTAAATGTAAAATAAAAATAATATGAACTTAAAATAAAATAAAATAAGAACTAAATAAAAAATAAAACTTAAAAATAAACCTTAAAATAAAATCTAAAAATAAATAAAAATAAAACCTAAACCTAAAATAAAAATAAAATAAACAAAATAAAATAAACCTAAGTGTAAACTAAAATATACTAAACTAAAATAAATAAAACCTAAACCTAAACTTATAAACTAAATAAAATAAAATAAACTAAAAATAAACCAAAACTAAAAATAAACTTAAACCTAAACTAAAATAAAACTTAATAATAATAAAAAATAAAAACATAAAACCTAAACCTAAAAAATAAAAAATAAAACCTAAACCTAAACCTAAAATAAAAAATAAAACCTAAATCTAAAAATAAAATAAAAATAAAACTCAACTAAAAATTAAATTTAAAACTAAAAAATAAATTAAAATAAAAAACCTAAAATAAAATAAATAAATCTAAAATAAATAAACTAAACTAAATAAGAAAAAAACCTAAATTAAAATAAAAAATAAAATAAACTAAAATAAATAAAAAATAAACCAAATAAACTAAATAAACATAAACATACCACTTTACTTAAATAATAAAAAAATATAAACCCTAAATCCTAAACTCTAAACCATAAACCTACAACCTTAATCCTAGAACCTTAAACCCTTAACCCTAAACCTTAAGCCCTAACCCTAGACCATAAACCTTAAAAGCATAAACCCTAAAACCCTAAATCCTAAAAATTAAACCCTAAACCCTAAACCCTAAACCCTAACCCTAACCCCTAAACCCTAAACCCCAAACCCTAAACCTAAACCTAAACCTAAAGTAACTAAAAAACATTAAAAATAAACCTAAACCCTAAAACCTAAACCTAAGCCCTAAGAATGGCAGAACCTTAATGGGGCTGGTCAGATCTGGTGGAGGTGAAGGTAGAAACCATTATCAGTGGTGGTGGGGGATCTAGAGGTGCTGGTGGATATGGAGATGGTGGTCACAGTTGTGGTGGATGTCGTGCTTAAAAGAGTGATAAAGGTTACTATCGTGGTGGTGGTGGAGCGAGAGATCATGGATATGATGGTGGATCCTGCTACTCGAGAGGTTGGGGTGGTTCTGATGGAAACTAGATAAATTAAAGAACAACCCATTCGATCTATTACTTATGGAACTGTGTCTTTACAATAGAGATGATTTTAGTTATCTAGGGTTTTGATTTGTTGTGCTCATTTTTATCTACGTCGTTGCTTTTGTCTTAGAAAACATGGTGTGTTACTTGGTCGATGAAGCCACAAAGAAGAAATGTTGAATATGAATTTATTCTCTATTAAGAAAAAAAACCAAAAACCCAAAAAATTGAATTAAAACTTGAACCCTAAACCTACCTAAACTAAATCCTAAACACTATAAAACCCTAAACCCACAAATCCAACTTAAATCAAACCTAAAACCCACAAACCACAACCTAAACCCTAAACCCTAAACCACAAAAAACCTAAAACCCACCATAAACCTTAAAACCAAACTCAGGCTAAACCCTAAACTCCAAACCTAAATACCTAAACCCTAAAAAAACTGAGCCTACACTGACCTAACTAAACCTAAACCTAAACTCTAAACCCACCTAACTTAAACCTAAAACACTGCCTAAACTCCCTCTCCAACCTAAAACCCTGAGGCTGACCTACCTAAACTCCCACTAAACCTACTAAAGCCCAGGCCACTACACTCCCTAAACCCTAACTATCCTAAATCTGACCTAAACTCATCAAAATAACCTTCTTAAACTAACCTAAACCCTAAAAAAACCTACCATTAAACCAAGATACTAATAACTTTCTAGCCTATCAGATAAAACTCTCTCCCTGGTGCTAGCATTTTATTTCTCCCTTCATTTGCATTCCGTCTTTTTTTTTGTTGGATCCTTCATCATTCTTGGTATGTAGTTTCTTTCAATCTCTTCTTTGATGTGTCTCTTCAATATGGATGCGTGATCTCATAATGACTTACATCTCTCATTTTGGATGATCTCACTAGGGCATCCAATTTTGTGGTGATTACTGAACCCAATGCCATTTCTGCTATTAAATCTATTATGGAAGCACTTTTTAGTAAGAGGTCTACCTCTTCTGACTCGGTGAATCTGATTTTGACTTCATTATGAGTTATGTTTGAGATCATATGTTCGGATCTTGATGTCGAAAAGCTTGTAAAACCTTTTGAATTTACTTTGATTAACAAATTTACTCTATGACAGCCGAATTTGCAGATCTGGACTTTTTTTCATAACCTTAAACTTTTGGGTGCTTTCTCTATTGGCTTGATCAATCCAAGACATATTTTGATTCATCTTACAAATAATTTGGATTATTCATGAGTTTTCTCGTGTCGATCTTATTTTGTCCTTAATTATCAAATGCATTTGTTGAAGTGGTCTCCACTTTTTGATATAAAGAGGGAATCACCTATTGTTCCTATGTGGTTAGCTCTTCCAAATATGAGAATCCATTGTTACCCACCAGGTTTTATTTGTTATCGGGGCTCTTTTTTGGTACCAAATCAATCGTGGCTATGAGATCCTATCCCTCTGTTGCTTGTATAGGTTGAAAATATCTAAAAAACATCTTAAGGATGTCTGGATTGGATCTAAAAAGTTTGGCTATTTACAAAAGGTCAAATTTGAAATTTTTTTTGCTTTTTTATTCCTATTGCAAGATATATGGTCATGATAATTTGGAGTGTTTTGTTCTTCACCCACATCTTAAAAAGAAACTTTGGAATGATCCTAACTCTAAAGTTGCTTTTTTTAAAGCAAATAAAACTATTTTTATGCCTACAAATAACTTAAATGTTAATATTAGATTCTTTGGAATCATTTGATGTTCCTAATATTGATGATTCTACTTCTCATTAATCCAAAGGTACTAATAATGTTGAGAAAGATGGTTTTCCCAACAACCTTTCTTTACATGAGAACATGCCTATTTTGGATAATTTCAAATTCAAAGAGGCAGAAAAAAATGATGATTCACTCTCTAATGAGTCAATTTCTGCTTCTCTGCTGGCATTAATTGATGAGAATGTGGATTTAAAGCTAAAATTCTTGAGCAAAACACTAATTTTAACATTGGTTATTATGCTTTGAATGGTATAACTTCTTCTCTTTCCCTTAATTCCAAGATAGATCTTCATTCTAATTCCAATTTTCAATAAAATGCTAATTTGAAATAGGGGGAAGTTGAGATTAGAGATGTTCTTGATCCATATCCTATTAATAATATTCTAATCAATCTCTATCGAAGGTGACACTTTGGATAAAAATAGAAATTTTCAAACTATTTTTAAAATGAAATCTAAAAACTCTAGGATGGAACCTCCTAATCTTGTCACATCTACTAGATCTGGATCCTCTTCACATAAATAATGTATAATTTCAATTTTGAGCTTAGGAGAGGATTTGTTATACTTTCTCTCTCCCTCTCTTTATTATTATCCTTTAATTTCCTTTTCCAATTTTCTTTATGTTTAATTCTCTTATTTAGAATGTTAGAGGGATTGGTACCCTCATTGTTAATAATCATATTAGAAATCTTTGCAGAATTAACAATATCTCTTTACTTATTGTTATTGAACCTCTTATTCATGTTGATAAAATCAATCATGTTGCTAGAATGGTTGGTTTCAATAATTTTTCTCTAACATCAGTAATAAAATTTGGTGCTTTTGGAATAACTTCTTAAATGTTGTAATTTTAGATGATCTACAACAAGTTGTTAATATTCACTTTTCTTTTGGTGATTCTTGTGTCTTTGGGCTCTTTTGTATATGCTTCTTGCAATATGGTTGAAATGTTCTTTGGGAGAATTTGAAGTTTTTTCTTCGTTAACAAACCTTGGCTAGTTGGGGGTTATTTCAACACTATTTTGTATTCTTCAAAAAGAAGGGGTGGTTGCTCTCCTAATATTCATTTTATTGAAGAATTTTCTAATATAATTCTTTATTGCAATCTTATTGACATTGATTTTGAAGGCTTTAATTATACTTGGTAAAACTCTAAGCTCGCAACATCTTGATAGAATTCTTTTCAACTCTCATTAGATTAATCAATGGCCTCTTACCTCTATTGAACATTTGAGTAGAACTTTATCTGGTCATGCCCTCTTTTGATTTTGTTAAAGATAACTCTAAAAGATTAAATACCTCATCGTCTTTTAGATTTCAAAATATGTGGCTTGACATCTAGATTTTCTTAAAGTCATGGCCATTAATTGGATTGCCCTTTACACCATGATAATTGATTGGGGTATGCATAGATTATGGGTTAAGTTTAAAAAGGCTCAAACAAGATCTAGTTTGGTGGAACAAACATTGTTTTAAAAATCTTTTTACAAACATAAAAAATTATGGAACTTTTGGTTTGTGATCTAGAAAATAATATATTGACTGATTCTTTTAAGCTCAAGGATTTGAATGAAGCAAAAGTTAATCTTGTTAATTATCGAGAATGGAAGAGACTATTGGAGGAAAAGCTACTAGTAAATATATTGCGATGGGGACAAGAATACTAGGTATTTTGTGCTTTATGTAATAAAAAAGAGCTTTAAATTCTATCCAAAAAATTAAAAGTAAAATGGAGATTGGATCATTGATACTAATGTTATTAAAGATTCTATTGTTAACCACTTTAGAAATATGCTTAACGAAAGCCACTCTTTTGAAGCAATTTATAATTTGCATTTGATCCCCTCTATTATTACCAATGATTAAGACCATTGGCTTACTAGGTTGCCTACTGAAGATGAGATTGGTAAAGTTCTTAATAGCATGAACATTGATTTCTAGTCAGGGTTACACAACTCAATTTTTTCAAAATTGTTGGCTATTATTACATGACTTAATTGATGCTTGTTGATTTTTTTTTTATTGTCTTCTCCCTAAATATTTTTTAAGCACTTGTAATATCTAAAAAGATAATCTGGATTCTTGGAGTGATTTCAAACCTATTTGTCTTTGTACTTTCTTTAATAAATTGATTTCTAAAATTTTTACTAATTAACTTAGTTTTTTGCTTCAAAAAATTATCTCCCACAACCAAACTAGTTTTGTTAGAGGGAGATCTATATCTGATAATATTTTTCTTGCTCAAGAGCTTATCCATGATTTGGATGTTCCTTCTAGAGGTGGTAACATCCCTTTTAAATTAAATATTTCTAAATCCTTTGATAATATTTCTTGGGATTTCCTTTTAAATATCCTTCATTTATTTTATTTCTATGATAATTTCATTAACGTTATTAAAAATTATATTAATAATGCCTAGTTTTCTATTCTTCTTAATTATGAAGCTTTAGGCTTTTTTCCTTCTTCTTATGGTTTGAGATGAGGAGATCCTTTGTCCCCTTCTTTGTTTATTATTGTTGTGGAATACCTTTCAAGTAGTTTAAATGATTTATTCAATAATAATCCTAGCATGTACTTTAGAACTCTTGGTGGTATCCCTATTTCTCATCTTAGCTTTGCTGATGATTTCATTATCTTTTGTAATGCTTCCCTTCATCATATCAAAAGACTTAAGAAATTTTTAAATATTTTTGGTAGATAAAGTGGTCTTCCTATTAATGAAAGCAAGAGTTTGTCAATTACCTCCTCAAAAATTTCTAATAACAAAATTAATCATATCTTCAGAATCACTAACTTTAATCACCAACAACTCCCTATTAAATATCCATGTGCTCTTCTTTTTAAAAGTAAAAAAAAGATCCCATCTATTTCATGAGCTTATCCAAAAAAATTTCCAATAAAATTTCAGTGTGGGAATTTCACTTACATTCTTTTGCTGGCAGGCTTACTTTGCTTAATTGTACTCTTAGTTTGATGCCTTTATATCTTATTCAAGCCATTATCCCTATTAATTCTATCTTAAATAGAATTGATTGTCTCCTTAATAAATTTTTTTGGGCCTCTAATAATTCAGTTAAAAAGATGCATTGGACTTCTTTGCATAAATGTTGTGGTCCCTTGGGTGAAGGTGGGCTTGGATGCAAATTTATTCGTGAAGCAATTACTACCTTCTCACATAAACTCTAGTAGAATTTTAGAAAAAAAGATAGCTTCTGGGCTAATTTTATGACTGCTAAATACTACCAGGGTAAGCACCCTCTTATCTATTCTTATAAAGTGGGTGACGCCCCAGTTTAGAAAAGGCTTTGCTCCATTAAATGAGAGGCTGAATCCTTGATATCTTGGGGTATAAATTCGAGATCTTTCTTATTTTGGCAAGACAACTGAATTTGTGGTGGTTCTATTGATGCTATTTATCTACCCATTATACTATTGCTACAAAAGTTAAGTCATTTTTACTTAATAACAAGTGGAATGAAAGTAAACTTACCAAATTTATTCCTATCTCTCTTTAGATAAATTTAGTGATATTCCTATCCTTTCCAACAAGCCAGATCAAATTCTTTTTAAGTTGTCTTATAATGGAGATTTTATTCTTAAAGATGCTTGGAATTATATTAGAGATGCTCATACTTCTTTTATTGTATTTATTAAACTTTAGAATAATATCATCCCTATCTCTTATTCTATCCTTACTTGGAAATTCAGAAAACTTCATTCTATTGATTCTTTGCTATGGGATAAAGGCTTTCATTAACCTTCAAATGTTATTGTTATTTTCATATCGAAAATGTTAATCATGTTTTTTTGTCAATGGTGTTATTGTCCAAATTATGGTTTTGGTATGATGATCTTTTAATACTAACCATTTCAATGGCTTTCTTTCCTTATATTAACTTCATGAAGCTTGTTTCCAAAAACTTGAGAAAGTTCATATCAAAGTTTTAATTTCCATTACCTTTATTTGGTTCATATGGATTGATATATATGATGCTAATTATCATGGTATTCTTATGAATCATAAAAAAATTATTGATAGAACCAAAGAAAAAATTGATGCATTATTCTATGTAAAGATTTCAAATTTGTGGCAAAAAAATTGGGACTTAACCTACGTAAGATGTCCATCTGTAAACAAGATAAGATTATATATTGGATAAAACCTCATATAAATATTACTAAAATTAATACAGATGGCTCTATCTCTCAAAATACATTTGGTTGTGGTGGTATTTTTAAGGACTTTAAAGGTAATATCATTTGTTCTTTTGCTTATCCTCTAAAAGCTTGTTCTATTATCTATGCTGAATTAATGGCTGTAAACAAAGCTATTGACATTTGTTTGTGAAAAGGTTTCTTCAATATTTGGATTGAAGTTGATGCTCTCTTACTCATTGACATGTTGACTTCCACTAAGATGGGGAATGTGGATTTATTCTATCATCTTAAACCTACTAGAGCTCTCCTCTCTCAAGTATGCTTTAAAATTTATCACATTTTGCATGAAGGAAATGCCTGTGCAGATTATTTGGCTAATCTAGGTACTAAGTTAAATGATCTCACTCTTTATGATCATCATAATTTACCAAGACAATTGAAAGGCTTGATTAATCTGGATAACACGGGATTACCTTATCGTAGAAATTAATCTTGCTTTCTATTTTTTAGGTTTTCCATGCTTTTCTTTGTGTGCATTTTCATTTTATTGCATTCCTTTGGCTGGTTCACTCTCTTGTTTCGTTTGTGCTATTATACTTGAGAGATCTCTTTGAGGTGGTGGCTAGTTGTTACCTCTTATTCTTGGAGGTGTTCTCTTTGGTTGACTATTTTATGTAAGGATCTCATTGTCGTTTCTTCATGTGCTGCCTTGACCTTGTGGTGGCCTCCTTTTGGGTTATGCCTCTACCTACTTTTGGTTTTTCCCTTTTCTTAGTTGGTCCTGGTTTTGTCTCTGGTTTTTCCTGGCTATTTCCTTACTTAGGAAGGCTTTTTGGCTGCCATTTTTGGGATTGGTGGGTTCTATTATTTGCTATTACACTCTATCTAAATGTCTTGGGTGGCTATTAATTGATGGCTAATGTTGATCTTTTCACTCTTGAGTTTGTGCTAGGCCTTTTGGTGCTTTTTTTGTCTAGTTGGGGCCTATGTATATTTTCATTGCCCCTCTGTTTGGCTGTTGGTGGTTGGGTGGTCCTTCCCAGCTGCAGTTTTTTGTCTGATTGGGTGATTACCATTTGTTTCTTGGTTGTTTTTTGTGGCTTCCTGTTGGTTATCAATATGCCTATCTTTCTCTATGTTGGGATTGCCTCCCTTTTGGACTTGATGTTTCCTTATCAAAGTTGCCTCATATACTGCTTTGTTAATTGGTTGGGTGGACTTGTGGGTTGGCTGGTTTGGTTGGTTTTCTTTTTAGTTTTCTTTCTGAACTATTCTTAGCTGGTAGGGTTACCCTTTTGGTAGTTTTTCTTTGTTTTGGTTTTGGCCTTATGGTGGTTGGGTGCCACAATTTTCCTATGGTTGTCATACTATCTCTGATGGAGGTTTGGCGACTGTCTTTTTATTTCTTGGCTTTGTTGTTTGGGTTGGACTGGTGGCTACTATTAGTATTGGCGTTGTGCTCTGATCTAGTTTGGAATTTTTGGTTTATTGGTGCTAGTTGTAGGTTATTGTTTTGGTTTTGGGATGTTACTTGTGGTTGTCTGATGAGTCTGGTTGGTTTGTTTCCTATCCTAGGTGGCTTTGCTTTCTTAGTGAATACCTGGCAACTACTCTTTCATTTCTACTGTGGTGGTTTTGTTGTAGCTACTTCCTTTCGGGCTTGGTGGCCTTTAGTCAGCTAGGTGATTTATGGGATAGGTTTTTCTATTGTTTGGGTTGTAAGTACTAGAGAAATGTTGATTGCCACTCTTTGCCAGATTGCCTTCGTCCATGTAAGTGGGCTATGATGGCTAGGATGATTTCCTTACTATCTTTTGGCTGGTAGTATCATATGTGACTGTAAACCTTCTTTTGAAGTCTGGATAATCACATTTGTGATTGCCCCTAAAGATGCAAGTGACTGAGCCTAAGCGTTATTATAAATTTTCTCTTATATTGCTCTTTATTATGTGCTAAAGCTTGATTTTCTCTAGCTGTGCTAATTACAATTTCTAGTTGCTTGCGGTTTCTTTTAGGTTCCTTGTCTCGGTCTAGATGTGGATTGTGCAACTCTCTAAAGACCACTGACTCTAGTAGTGGGCTTTGGTTGTTCGTCATGTTTCTTGAGCGGTTTCTAATTTATTTTTTGGTCTTTTACTTCTTTTATATAGTTTCCTTGCTTTTGTTGTATTAGATAAAGGATTTTTCTCTCTAGGCTGAATGTAGCACTTTGAGCGGTAGTTAAGAGAATTATCCCCTCTTAAGGACCTTATACTCCTTTCTTTGTGGCAATAAAATTCTCCCCTCTCTGGGTTTCCTTAAAAAAAACTAAATAAAACCTAGAAAAAAAAAAATAAATAAAAAATAAACCTAAATAAAATAAAAATAAAATAAAACCTAAAACTTGAACCTAAACCTAAAATAAAATAAAATAAATAAAAATAAACTAAAATAAAATAAATAAAACCTAAACTAAACTAAAAAATAAAATAAACCTAAGAAAAAAACCTAAATAAAATGAAAACTAAATTAAATAAAATAAAAACTAAATAAAAACCTAAAACTAAAAAAAAAAACTAAAAAATAAAACCTAGAAATAAATAAAAAATAAAATCTAAACCCTAAACTAAAAAAAAACTAAACCTAAAATAAAAATAAAATAAACAATATAAAATAAACTAAAGAAAATTAACCTAAACTTAAAGTAAAATAAACTAAATAAAAATAAATAAAACCTAATCCTAAAATAAACTAAACCTAAACCATAAACTAAATAAAATAAAATAAACAAAAAAATAAACCTAAACCGAAGCTCAAAAATGAAACCTACAAATAAACCTAAAATAAAAACCTAAAACTTAAACCTACAAAAATAAAATAAAACCTAAATCTAATCCTAAAATAAAATTAAACAAAAAACCTAAACCTAAACCTAGAAAATTGATAAAATAAAGCTAAAGTTAAACCCTAAACCCTAAACCAAAACCCTAAAACCTAAACCTAAAACCTAAACTCTAAACCCTAAAGACTAAACCCTTAAAACCATAAACCATTAAATCCCTAAACCCTAAAACCCTAAACCCTAAAACCTAAACCCTAAACCTTAAACCCAAAAAAAAATAAAAATCCTAGACCCTAAACTCTAAACCCTAATCCCTAAACTAACTCTAGGCTCTAAAACCTAAAAAGCTAGAAATCTAAACATAAACTACATAAAACCTATAAATAAAATAAATAAATAAAACCTTAACTAAAAAATAAAATAAAATAAAAACATAAACGGATACTTAAACCTAAACCTAAACCTAAACCTAAAAAGAAAAGAAATAAAAAATAAAAACTAAAATAAAATAAAATATATAAAAACATAAACTAAAAAAAAAACTTAAATTAAATAAAAACTAAACTTAAAATAAAAATAAAATAAACCTAAAATAAAATAAAATAAAAACAAAATAAAAACCTAAACTTAAATAATAAACCTAAAAATAAAACCTAAGAATAAATAAAAAAGAAAACCTAAAACCTAAACTAAAAAAACCTAAACCTTAAATATAAATAAAACAAACCTAAACTTACAATATAAATAAAATAAACATAAACCTAAACTAAATTAAATAAAATCTAAACCTAAACTTAAAATAAACTAAACCTAAACTTAAACCTAAACTAAATAAAATAAAATGAACTAAAAAAAACCTTAACAAAAACTTTAAAAACATAAAAATAAACTAAAAATAAAAAATAATACCTAAACCTAAAAAAATAAAAAAAATAAAACTAAACTAAAAAATAAACCTAAACCTAAAAAACAAACTAAAATAAAAAACCTAAAGTAAAATAAATAAACCTAGAATAAATAAACTATACTAAAAAAATAAAAGTAAACCTAAGTCAAAATAGAAAATAAAATAAACTAAAATAAATGAAAATAAAGTAAATTAACCTAAACCTGCTAGTTTAGTAAATTTTAAAAAAATTACCAAAAAAACCCTAACCCTAAACCCTAAACCCTAAACTCTAAGCCTTAAACTTACTACCCTAAACTAGAACCCTAAACCCTAAAACCCTATACCATAAACCATAAACGGTAAACCCTAAACCCTAAACTAACCCTAAACCCTAAACCTTAAACCCTAAACCTTAAACCCTAAAACTAACCATAAATTCTATACTTTAAACCCTTAACCTACTACCCTAAACCTTAAAACCTAAACCCTAAAACCCTAAACCCCAAAACCTACTACCTCTAAACCCTAAAACCTAAACCCCAAAACCCTAAACCTCAAACCCTAAACCCAAAACCCTAAACCTTAAACCCAAAAACCCTAAACCCTAAACTCAAACTAAACCTTAATAAACCCTAAACCTAAACCCTAAACCTAAAAACTAAACTATAATAACCATAAATTATAAACCCAAAAGAAACCCAAAACCCTAAAACCCTAAACCATAAAACTTAAACCCTAAACCCTAAACCTTAAAAACCAAAAAACATAAACCTAAACTAAATAAAATCTAAAATTAACATAAATAAAAAACCTAAACTTAAATAAAATAAATAAAAAAACTGAAACCTCAATAAAATAAAAAAATAAAATAAAATAAGAACTAAAATTATACCATAAACTGAAACCTAAAAATAAAATAAAATAATCTAGTAAAATAAACTAAAATAAAGTAAATAAAACAAAAAATATATTAAAAGAATATATAAAAATTAAATAAATAAAACCTAAACTTAAACCTATAATAAAATAAAAATAAACCTAAACCTAAACTAAAAAATAAAACCTAAAATAAAAACCTAAAACCTAAACCTAAGAAAATAAAATAAAAACCTAAACCTAAACATAAAAATAAAAAATAAAACCTATAGCTAAAAAATAAAATAAAAATAATTAAACCTAAACCTAAACTAAAAAATAAACCTAAGCCTCAAAAATAAACTAGAATAAAAAACCTAAACTAAAATAAATAATCCTAAAATAAATAAACTAAACAAAAAAAATAAAAGAAACCTAAATCAAAATAAAAATAAAATAAAATAATAAACCTAAACCTAAGCTTTACTTTTTAAAAAACCCTAACCCTAATCCTTAAACCTTAAAAGTAACCCTAAACTCTAAACTCTACACCCTAAACTTACCACCCAAAACCCTAAAACCCTAAGCCCTAAACCCTAAACCCTAAACCCTAAAACCATAAACCCTAAACCTTAAAACCATAAAACCCTAAACCCAAAACCCTAAACCCTTAAAATTACAACCCTAAACCCTTAACCCAAAATCCTAAACCCAAAACCCTAAACCCTCAACCCTAAACCCTAGACCCTAAAAACCTAAAAACCTAAACCTAAACTAAGTAAAACCTAAAAATTAAACCTATAAAAAATCTAAACCCAAATAAAATAAAATAAAATAAAAACTTAAACTAAAACCTAAACCTAGAACTAAACCTAAAAATTAAAAAAATATAAAATATAAAATAAACCAAAATAAAAAAATAAAAACCTAAACTAAAGTAAAAAATAAAATAAACTTAAAAATAAAAAATTTAAATAAAAAAATAAATGTAAAATAAAAATAAAAACTCCTAAAATAAAATAAAATAAAACTAAATAAAAAGCTAAACTTAAAAAATAAACCTAAAAATAAAACCTAAAGATAAATAAAAATAAAATACAATAACACTTAAATCTAAAAAATAAAATAAAAATAAAACTAAACTAAAAAAAACATAAACCTAAACCAAAACCCAAAAAAATAAATTAAAATAAAAAACTAAAATAAATAAACCTAAAATAAATAAACTAAACTAAATAAAATGAAAAAAATAAAATAAACTAAATAAACCAAAACCTATCGGTTGACTTAATTTAAAAAAAATCTAAACCCTAAACCCTAAACCCTAAACCTACAACCCTAAACTTACATCCCTAAACCTTAAACCCTAAAAAACCTTAATCCCTAAACCCTAAATCTTAAACCCTAAACTAACCCTAAACCATAATCCCTAAACCCTAAGCCTAACCCTAAACTCTAAACCCTAAATACTAAACTTTAAAACCTTAAACCTTAAACCCTAAACCCTAAACCATAAAAGCCCTAAACCCTAAGCTAACCCTAAACCATAAACACTAAAAACCTAAAAACCAAAACTAAAACAAAATAAACCTAAAAATAAAATAAATAAAAAAGTCTAAACCAAAATAAAAAATAAAATAATAAAATAAAAACCTAAACTAAAACCTAAACCTAAACCTAAAAATAAAAAGAATAAACTAATAAAAATAAACTATAATAAAATAAATAATAACCTAAACTAAATTAAAAAATTAAAATAAACCTAATAGTAAAAAGATAATATAAATAAAAATTAAACATAAAATAAAAATTAAATAAACGTTAAATAAATGAAAATCTAAACTTAAACCTAAAAAATAAACTTAAAATTAAATAAAAAACAAAACCTAAACTCTAAACTAAAAAAACCCTAAAAATAAACTAAAATAAACCAAACTAAAATAAATAAAACCTAAACCTAAACCTAAACCAAAACTAAATAAAAAAATAAACAAAAAAAATAAAAACTTAAAATAAACCTAAAATAAAAACCTAAAACGTAAACCTCAAAAAATAAAATAATAACATATACCTAAACTTAAAAATAAAAAATAAAACCTAAACCTAAAAAATAAAATAAAACTAAAACTCAACTAAAAAATAAACCTAAACCTAAACCCATACATAAAAAATTAACTAAAACAAAAAATCTAAATTAAAGAAAATAAACCTAAAATAAATAAACTTAAATAAATAAAAAATAAACATAAATAAAAATAAAAAATAAAATAAACTAAAATAAATAAAAAACTCACTAAATTAACTAAGTAAATATAAACCAACTGATTTAAATAATTAAAAAAAACCCTAAACCCTAAGCTAACCCTAAATGTTAAAAACCCTAAACCCTAAAGCCTAAACACTAAACATTAAACCCTAAACCCTAAACCCTAACCCTAAACCCTAAATCCCTAAACACTAAAACCCTAAACCCAAACCCTAAACCCTAAACCCTAATCCCTAAAAACTAAAAAAATTAAACCTAAATTAAATAAAACATTAAAATAAAATATATAAAAAAAAAACATAAACCTAAATAAAATAATAAAATAAAATAAAATAAAATAAAAACCTAAAGATTAAAGTAGTCCTAAATCAAAACCAAATCAAAATTAATTGAAACCAAAGCCTCCAATCATCTTCAATTGGTCAAGTAAACCCAAACCAACACTCAACCCAAGCCAATTTGGCCAAGTAGGTCAAATTGGTCAACTTAACCCATTTGACCCAAATGAATTCGAATGAACCAAAATCTAATCTAAGCCAAACTACACAAAACCAATTGAACCAAAATAACCCAAATGATCATATGAACTTGACCCAACCCTTGGTTTGACCCAATATGACCAATTGGTCAACTTGACCCAACTTAACCTAATTTGACCTAAATGAGTCAAATTGAGCAAAACTTAAGCAAATCAACTCCAATTAATATGAAATTTGGACTAACTCGCTTTTGGCTTATTTTAAATCTACCCAAATCAAATCCAATGCCAAATAATCATTTTACCCTTGGGTCAAGGGCATCACATGAGACAAATCACCCATGTAAGTGGTCATTTCCATTCCTTGGCCACTTAGTACTCTCCCAATGGTCCACCTAGGAACCTAGGACATTCCCAAACCTGACCCAAGGAGTGGTTGGGTCAATGATGACCCATGGGACATGAAATCACCTCACCCTTCCCATTGGAGAATTTGAAACCCATAGGACACCCATGATTCCTCTTTGGCAGCCACATCCAAACCTTCAACGAATTAACCTGAGCCAACTTACCGCCTCCCTACCACCCACAACTCCCTGAGATGGTTGGATGGCCACTAGAAGCCAAACTCAATCCCACTAAAATCATACACCGTCAACCATGCTCAATCTAGATCTGGTGGTGGAGGCTAAGGCAGAGGCATCTCTTATCACAGTGGTGGTGGGGGATCTAGAGGTGATGGTGGATATGGACATGGTGGTTGGAGCAGTGGTGGTCATGGAGGCAAGAGGAACGATGGAGGTTACATCCATGGTGGTGGCGGAGGGATAGATCAGGGATATGATAGTGGATCCTGCTGCTTAAGAGGCCAGGTTGGTTCTAAAGGGAACTAGAGAAACTAAAGAACGACCGATCTGATCTGTAGCTTATGGAATTGTGTCTTTACAGTAGAGACAATTTTAATTATCTAGGGTTTTTGATTTACTCTACTCGAGCTCATTTTTTATCCACGTCATCGCTTGTGTGTTGGAAACTTGGTGTGTTACTTCGTTGAGGAAATCGAAAAGAAGAAATGTTGAATCTAAATTTGTTCTCTATTAAAAAAACCAAAAACCTTAACCTTAACCCTAAATAAAAACTTAAACCCTAAACCTAAAACCTAAACCCTAAACCCTAAAAACACTAAACCTAAACCCTAAACCATAAACCATAAACCCTAAAAACCTAAACCATAAAACCTAAACCCTAAACCCTAAACCATAAACCCAAAAAAAACTGAAAACCTAAACCATAAATTTTAAACAATAAACCCTAAACCCTAAAATTAACCCTAAACCCTGAAATTAACCCTAAACCCTAAAAATAACCATAAACCCAAAACACTAAACCCCAAACTAACCCTAAACCCTAAACCCTAAAAAACCCTAAACCTTAATCATAACCCTAAGCCTTAAACGATAAAACCCTAAACACTAAACACTAAACTAACCCTAGACCCTAAACCTTAAACCCTAAAAATGCTAAACACTAAAGCCTAAAGCCTAAACCTTAAACCATAAACCTTAAGCTAACATTAAACCCTAAGCTAACCCTAAACCCTAAAAACTCTAAAAGCCTTAAAACCCTAAAGCCTATACACTGAATAATAAACACTAAACCCTAACCCTAAACCTTAACCATAAACTCTAACCCTAAATCCTAAATACTAAAACCCTAAACCCTAAACCCTAAACCCTAAACCCTAAAAACCCTAAAATCCTTAAACCCTAAACCCTAAACAATAAACACTAAATACTAAATGCTAACCTTAAACCCTAACCCTAAACCCTAAACACTAAAACCCTAAACACTAAAACCCTAAAACTTAAACCCTAAACCCTAAACACTAAAAACTTAAAAACCTAAAAAGTTACACCTAAACTAAATAATACATATAATAAAATAAATAAAAAAAACCTAAACCAAAATAAAGTAAAATAAATAAAATAAAATAAAACATAAACTAAAACCTAAACCTAAACCTAAAAATAAATAAAATAAACTAATAAAAATAAATTAAGCTAAAATAAATAATAACCTAACCTAAACTAAAAAAACAAAATAAACGTATGAATAAAATGATAACTAAAATAAAAACTAAACATGAAATAAAAAAAATAAACCTAAAATAAACCAAAAATAAAATAAAATAAAATTAAAAACTAAAAAAAACATAAACCTAAAAAATAAACCTAAAAATTAATAAAAAATAAAACCTAAATCCTAAACTAAAAAAAACCTAATCCTAATGTAAAAATAAAATAAAAAATAAAAAAACCTAAACCTAAACAAAATTAAACTAAACTAAAATAAATGAAACCTAATCCTAGACCTAAAGTAAACTAAACCTAAAGTTAACCCTAAACTAAAATAAAATAAATAAACTAAAATAACCCTAAACCAAAACTAAAAAATAAAACCTAAATATAAACCTAAATTAAAATCTAAAACCTAAATAAAATAATAACCTAAACCTAAACCTAAAAATAAAAAGTAAATCCTAAACCTATAAAATAAAATAAAAATAAAACTCAACTAAAAAATAACCATAAACCTAAACCTAAACCTAAAAGATAACCTAAAATAAATAAACCTAAAATAAATAAACTAAATTAAATAAAAATAAAAATAAAATGAACTAAATAAACTAAATAAACCTAAACCTAAAGGCTTACTTAATTTAAAAAAAAAACACTAAACCCTAAGCTAACCCTAAACCCTAAATCCTAAAAACCCTAAACCCTAAAGCCTAAATAATAAATCTTAAACCCTAAACCCTAAGCCCTAATAACCCTAAAACCTAAAGCCTAAACACTAAACCCAAAACCTTAAACCCTAAAACCTAACCCTAAACCTTAAACCCTAAAACCCTAAGCTATAAACCCTAAAAACTTAAAAACCTAAACCTAAACTAAATAAAACATATAGAAAAACCTAAACCTAAATAAAATAAAAAAATAATATAAAATAAAAACCTAAACTAAAACCTAAACCTAAACCTAAAATAAATAAAATAAACTAATAAAACTAAATTAAGCTAAAAATAAATAATAACCTAACCTAAACTAAAACAAAATAAACGTATGAATAAAAGGATAACTAAAATAAAAACTAAACATGAAATAAAAAAAATAAACCTAAAATAAACCAAAAATAAAATAAAATAAAATTAAAAACTAAAAAAAAACATAAACCTAAAAAATAA
The DNA here is from genome assembly GCA_021442155.1 of Cymbidium sinense. NCBI lineage: Eukaryota > Viridiplantae > Streptophyta > Magnoliopsida > Asparagales > Orchidaceae > Cymbidium > Cymbidium sinense. The sequence goes on from JAKCPB010000930.1 coordinate 96,602, forward strand.
ACCTAAAAATTAATAAAAAATAAAACCTAAATCCTAAACAAAAAAAAACCTAATCCTAATGTAAAAAATAAAATAAATAAAAAAACCTAAACCTAAACAAAATTAAACTAAACTAAAATAAATGAAACCTAATCCTAGACCTAAAGTAAACTAAACCTAAAGTTAACCTTAAACTAAATAAAATAAAATAAACTAAAAATAACCCTAAACCAAAACTAAAAAATAAAACCTAAAGATAAACCTAAAATAAAAATCTAAAACCTAAACCTAAAAAAATAAAATAATAACCTAAACCTAAACCTAAAAATAAAAAGTAAAACCTAAACCTGTAAAATAAAATAAAAATAAAAATCAACTAAAAAATAACCATAAACCTAAACCTAAACCTAAACTAAAATAAATAAACCTAAAATAAATAAACTAAATTAAATAAAATAAAAAATAAAATGAACTAAATAAACTAAATAAACCTAAACCTAAAGGATTACTTAATTTAAAACACTAAACCCTAAGCTAACCCTAAACCTAAATCCTAAAACCCTAAACCCTAAAAGCCTAAATAATAAATCTTAAACCCTAAACCCTAAGCCCCACAACCCTAAAACCTAAAGCAAACACTAAACCCAAAACCTTAAACCCTAAACTTAACCCTAAACCTTAAACCCTAAAACCCTAAGCTATAAACCTTAAAAACCTAAAAACCTAAACCTAAACTAAATAAAACATATAGAAAAACCTAAACCTAAATAAAATAAAAAAATAATATAAAATAAAAACCTAAACTAAAACCTAAACCTAAACCTAAAATTAAAATAAAATAAACTAATAAAACTAAACCAAAATAAAATAAGTAAAAACCTAAACTAAACTAAAAAATAAAATAAACCTAAGAATAAAAGACCTAAATAAAATAAAACCTACTTCTTACACTAGCCTCATGGCCATTCGAGTGTTGGGGTACCAACTTAGTGGGTCTGATTGATCCTCCTTCTTCTAAGGCTCATCGGTTCATCTTAGCTGCTACTGGCAACTTTTCCAAATGGGCAAAGGCGATTCCACTCAAAGAGGTCATAGCTCAGTATGTGCTTCAATTTTTTAAGAACCATATCATATATAGGTTCAGAGTGTCTCAATGAATTATATATGATAATGGTATTTTATTCAAGAGCAACGAGATCAATAACTTTTCTCAAAGACACAATATAGATTAGAGATATTCTACCATTAACTACCTCAAGGAAAATGACTTAGTAGAAGCCTTCAACAAAACTCGCATCCAAATACTGAAGAAGATACTCGACAACAACAAGTGATAGTGGCATCAGTAGTTAGTTGAAGCCTTGTGGGCCTACCGCACCACATATAGAACTCCAACTGAGTCTACTCCTTTCTCCTTAGTGTATGGGTCCTAAGTCATTATACCATTAAAAGTCCAACTCCCTTCACTAATGATAGTTATGAATAGCAAGATCATAATAGAGTAGAATGCCAAATTACGGTTAGAAAAGTTTGATGGCTTGGAGGATAGACGCTTCTAGGCATGCTAAAACCTCGAGTTGTACAAAGCTAAAATGATTCAATCTCATAATAAGTTGGTCCTTTCAAGATCTTTTCATGTAGGAGAGCTTATTTTAATTCTAAGGAGACAGATTATTGCCCATTGTAAGATGGGAGACATGTTTGAACCCACTTGGGAAGGACCTTTTGCCATAGAGAAGGCCTACCAAAAATGATCTTATTAGCTTATTAATCATAAGAGAGAGTGCCCAATGCTTCTAATCAATAGGATCTACTTAAATAAATATTATAAATTATGTTTAAAAATAATTACCATCAATGAAAATTCCATTTTGAATTCAGTATGTTCCATGTTAAAAGTATTCTTATTTATGAATCTACCATGATGTGTTTAGGGTAGGTGTAAGGAACCCGAGCAACTTCTATCCTTCATTGACACAACACAAACACAAACTACACACAAACATATAAAATAAACACATATCTTTTATCTCGGGCTACTCTAAGTTGAGATAACTCCCTCAGTGGCACTCACTTAGTAGCTGCTCTAGGTTGTGCTAACGTGCCACCCCTAGTGGTCTTCTTGCTTTGGAGGATGTAAGTTTGTTATGCTTTCCTTCCTTACTTGGCCATTGCTCATCGATGAGAGCCTTGTTAGTTTGTGTATTTACTACGGCCTGAGGCTACCTCATGGTTTCATTTAAGAGGATGTGAGTCCGCTACACTTTCTTCTTGGATTAGCTTTCATGCACCGAGTCAAGTATATTTGAGGTTTTGGATAAGTCCCTGCGCTCCTTCCATCCTTACTACTTCAAGTTTGGGTCTAGTCCTTCCTGCTCCCTTATTTCTCTATCTCACATAGCGTCCCATCAATGATAGACTATCTCGATGATCAATTCTGCTTGGAAAGTTGTAAGCCTACATGCTTTCTTTCCAGATTGATTGTTGCACACCGATGGGCACCTTAGGTTGGTTGGTTCTCACTATGATCCACCACTACCGATGGGATACACCTTAGGTTAGTTGGTTCTCGCACCTTAGGATACACTTCTCATGGCAGATGTAAGTCTGCTATGCTTTCTTATTGAGTTGGCCACCGTACACTTATAGCTTTTTCTTTTTAGGGCTCAGGATAACGCCCCTAGCTACACCTTCCCTATGGGCAGTATATTTGGATAACTTCCTTTGCGACCCCATTTAGACACTACCTGGGTTACTATCGGATTGCACAGTTCCCTTTCCTGGTAACCACCTCTGTGGTTGGAGAATCCATCATGTGGATGTGCAAATTCTGCCTTAGTCTAGTAAACTTGAGATAATTTAAGGCCCACATAGCACCTTCTTAGTCTGGTCCCTCATTCACCAATAGGGTTCACACAAATATATAAACAAAATATATATTAACTTATGGATTAGGAGGACACCCATAGCAATACCTTTACTTGAGAAGGCATCCTATCTTTAGGGCAGTGTTAACAAAACTCCCTATAGGAGTCACCTTACCACTCTTGAGTTGATATAAGTCCCCAGCAGCATTCACTCAGTAGTCTCCCCTAAGTCAAGTTTGATTTATTGTGCTACCAACAGGTCACCCCAACAGTTGTTCCTTGCTTTAGAAGATGTAAGTCTGTTGGACCTTCTTCCTAGCACAACCATTACACACTAAAAGGAAACCCCTTAGGTTGGCGAGCTCTACCCCATGGCCAATAAAGTATCCCTTTGGATTTGTAAATCTTAGATAGGACAAGTCTGATATAGTTTATTCTCACTGGGTCCATCACACACTGACATGGTCCATAAATTAAACCTATAAAATTTGATCGAGCTCACATCCCTAGTGAATATTCCTTCAATTCAAAATTAAACTAAACCAAACAAACCATATGAAATCACATGAGTTTAAGATAAAATTAATCCTGACTACTTTTGAGTTGACATAAGTCCCTAGTGACATTCATTCAATAGTCGCCCTAGGTCAGGTTCGATTTGTTGTGCATCCAATAGCTCACCCTAGTGGTTTTTCCTTGCTTTAGAAGATGTAAGTCTGCTACACCTTCTTCCTAGCACTGCTGCACAAAAGACAACTTAGGTTGGCTAGCTCTACCCCATATCCTGTAGACTATCCCTTTGGATTTGTAAACCTTGGTAGGTCAACTGATATAGCCCCTTCTCAATGGGTCCATACCGACAAGGTCCATACATTAACTCAAATAATTAAATTAATCTGATTTTCCTGGAGTTAAATCACACCCTTCTCCTTAGTGGAGCCCCAAATCATATATAAACAAGTCAAGCAAATAAATCAAATTCAAAATTGACCTCCCCAATGGAGCCAAATTAAACCAACACCCCCAGAAGAGTATAAATCAAGAAAATCCAACCAAACTCTTAACCCTAGCGGATACATCCCCAAACAAATCTATGAAATCAAACTCAAATCCCAATCCCTAATGAATAGCCCAAGCCTGCTTCCTTAGTGGAAGGTTCATATACCCAATTCCTGTGGAGCCCATATCCAAGTAGATATGCCTCCACATCAATTAAAACAAAAACAAATTAAAGTCAATTTGATCTTAATCCTCGGTGGTTTATAGATTCTTATAGTCTTTTCCATAAATTATATAATCAAATGAAATTCAAACCTTATCCCTAGCAGATTTTATTCTTCTATGCCCTCAACATAGACCCCTCACATGTCATGTCCAATGCATGTGTGATCCCCTAGTGGATCTCCCTCCATGTCCTTGACATGGAATTCTCATCAAATCTTATTTCTTCTCTTATGCACACCTTTAATACTTCAACTAAATGCATAACAATGTATTTGTTCAAATTACATTATCTTAACATTATAATGAACATTTTATGATTTGTGAAAGTGTAAGCTCAAATTAACTATACAATATCATGCTAAACATATTATAGTGTGAATTAACACACTATATTTATTATAATATATGATGTTATATTATAATTTGTAATAATATAATATACTGGCTAACATTATACCTCATTAGAATCACTTAAAAGGAGCAAATAACAAAATTTTCTCAAAATATAAATAATGTTCATTTTGGATGTAAAATTATTATTTTTCTATTATAATTTTGGTGTTGCTTCTTCATGTGTGCTGTGAATTTGGCCAAATTCTTCCATCCGAACCTTCAAATTTACATTTTTGTGAGTTTTGACCCAATGCATTATAACGACAGTAAAACATACTAAAATATTCAATATCATTTAGTAACACTCCACCACATTCATATATATATGTGAAGTTATATTATTATGTACATTATATTTTAATATGCTTCATATATTATATTATCTTACACCTTAAAATGAATCACTTTAAGCAAAACTTTATAAAAATTGGTTGAAAATGAACCTTTATTTTGAATGCAAAATTCCATTCTTTTGATTAAATGACACACCATACCCCAATGATATTCCCTAAAGCTTACCTTAAATTTGGCCAAATCCCATCATCTCACCTATAAATCAAGATTCTATGAATTTTACCACAAACTCTTCATATTATAACAAACCAAAATATGCTAAATAATAAGTAGTTATACATAATAGTATGTTATAATGCATGATGCTACACTATGTTATGGCATCCTATATTATAAAAAACTATAAGATGGTATATTATATTATATTGCATATCACATCACAAGGTAATGCTTAAGATAAAAAAATCATAAAATTAGTCTAAATAATAAAATATTAGAAGTTATACATGGTTTAGTTTATTTTAGTTTATTTTATTTTATTTAGTTTAGGGTTTATGTTTAGATTTTCATTTTATTTATTTTCGTTTAGTTTATTTTAGTTAATTAGTTTATTTATTTAGGTTTTATTTTTTAGTTTAGGGTTTTTTTATTTTTTATTTTAAGTTTATTTTTTTGTTTAGTTTTATTTAGTTATTTTATTTTAGGTTTACTATTTTTTATTTTATTATTTTATTTTTATTATTTATTTTAGGCTTTATTTTATTTTTTAGTTAGTTTAGGTTTTATATTTTATTTGGTTTAGTTTTATTTTTTTTATATTATAATTTAGGTTTTTTTTAATTTTAGGTTTATTTTTATTTTATTTTATTTACTTATTTATTTTAGGTTTAGGTTTTTATTTATTTTATTTATTTAGTTTAGGATAAGTTTTTTTAAGGTTTAGAGTGGTAGTGTTTTTTAAGATTTAGGATTTAGGATTAGGTTATCAGGCTCAGGGTAGAGATTATTTTTTATCTTTTTATTTTTTTATTTTAGGTTTTGAGTTTTTATTTTATTCTTAGTTTTATTTTAGGTTTATTTTATTTCTTTTAATGTTGTTTTATTTTATCATTTTATTTAGTTTAGGTTTATTTTTATCTATCATTTAGGTTTATGTTTATGCCTAAGCCAGTCAGGTCTTTTTAGCTCTTTTTTTATTATTTTATCTTATTTTATACCATTTAGGTCTAGGGTTTTGTTTATAGTGGTTTAGCCTTTTGGCTAGACAGGCCCAGGGCTCAGTTATTCAGGCCTGGGGCCTGTGGGCACAGGTTGGTAGTTTAGGGCCCAGGGTCAGGGCCTCATGGAGATTAGGGCCTATTTAGGGCTCAGGATCTGGCCCAGATCAGGTTGGTTAAGGCCAGTTTTAGGCCTAGTGTACCATTCAAGTATCATCCAGCATTTAGTGCTAGCTATCTATTTATCTTAGGCCTTATAGCCCCAATTTATCTTATTTCCTTTAGGCCTAGTTTAGGATCAGTTTAGTATTTTATTTATCTTTTATATATCTTATCTTAGCCTAATTTTATTTATCTTTAACATTTATCTATTTTAGCCTAGGTTTCAGCTTTGGTGTAGGCCAGTGGAGGACTGGGCCAGTGTAGGGCTCTGGTCTTAGGGCCTAGGGTGGCCTCCTGGTCAGGCCAGTGGCCTCCATGGCCTAGGATCAGTGTATTCAGTGGCCCAGGATCTGGCCTTAGGGCTCAGGTCCAGGCCTGGCCAGCCTAGAGCCTGGTTAGGATGGTCAGTTTAGGGTCCCCCTTTAGATTTGGGTTTTGTATTAGTTAGAAGTGGCCCAGGGCTCAGTCTCCCAGGTGGCCTTTATCTTATCTCTAGCCTAGCTCAGGATCAGTTTAGCTCATGTTTTATCTTATCTTTATATCATTTAGCCTAAGTTTATCATTCTATATTTATCTAGTCTGGAAGCCTCTAGCCTATAGGTTGGCTCAGATTTAGGTTTAGCCCAGCCCAGGAGGTGGTGGCCCAGGGCCTGCCAGGATCAGGCCTATAGAGGAGGGGCCAGAGCCAGGGCCCAGTGGCTCAGGAGTGATTGGCCTGTGGCTCAGTGGCCTGGCTCAGGGTTTGCCCAGGTTTAGGGCCCATGGTGGGTCTGGGCCCAAGACTCAGGTTCATGGGCCCAGGGCCTAGGCCTGGGCCCAGGCCCAGGATTGGGGCCAAGATTAGGGCCTGTGGTCTGTGGGGTCTAGTGTGGTCAGGTTTAGGCTATCATTCAGGCCCAGGCCTAAGTCAGGTTATTTTAATATTCTAGGTCATTTTTAGCTTTATTATTTTAGAGGTCAGGCAACCAGCCCAGGTGTAGCACAGTTTAGGTTTTATCTTTTATGTTTTATTTATTTATTGTATTAATAGGAAGTAGGATCCAGTGTCACATTTGGGGGTGGTAGGGCCTAGTTTGTAGGGTCCAGGATTTCAGTTTTTATGGTTTAGGGTTTTTTTTATTTTTTTTATTTTAAGTTTAGTTTAGGTTTTATTTTGATTTAGGTTTAGGTTTAGGTTATTTTATTTTGTTATGTAGTTTTATTTTATTTAGATTTTATTTTCTTTTAGTTTAGATTTTATTTATTTTCTTTAATTTAATTTATTTTTTTTATTTATTTAGTTTTTTTAATCCATTATATTTTTATTTAGATTTAAATTTTTCATTTATTATTTTTAGGTTTTATTTAGTTTAGCCTCAGGTTTTAGGATCAGGGTTTTAGTTTTGTGGGTTTAGCTCAGGTGTGAGTTGTGGTATTGTGGCCTAGGGTTGGGTCAGTAGGGTTTAGTCTGGGTCTTGGTTGGCCTTGGGCCTTGGGGTTTAGGGCTCAGGGCCTGTATCAGGGCCTATCAGGGCTAGTCTATCTGGGGTTTAGAGTTATTTTTTTATTATTAATTTTAATATTTTAATTAGTAAACCAATATGTTTAGTTTATTTATATTTTTATTTTATTTTATTTTTGTTTTATTTTATTTATTTTATTTAGTTTATTTATTTTATTTTAGTTTTATTATTTTAGTTTATTTTTTTTTAGTTTAGCTTCAAGTTTATTTTATTTTTTATTTTATTTTATTTTTTATAGTTTTATTTTTTTTATTTTGTTTAGGTTTAGTTTTTATTTTATTTTTTATTTAGGTTTATGTTTATTTTAGGTTTTATGTTCCAGTTTAGATTTAGATTTATTTTAGTTTATTTTTTTTTTTTTATTTAGTTTAGTCTAAGTTTATTTTATTTTAGTATATATTTTATTTTTTATTTTAAGTTTAGGTTTTTTTTTTTAGTTTAGATTTATTTTATTTTTTGTTTTTAGATTTTATTTTAAGTTTAAGTTTTTTATTTATTTTTAGGTTTTATATTTAGAATTAGTTTATAGTTTTATTTTAGTTTGGTTTTATTTCATTTTATTTTATTTTATTTATGTTAGATTTTTTTATTTTTTTTAGATTTTATTTTTAGTTTTTTTAGGTTTTGGTTTAGGGTTATATTTAGGGTTTCTTTAGTTTATTTTAGGATTTAGGATTTAGGGTTTATTTATTTTTTTATTTTATTTAGTTAAGTTTATTTTATTTTGGTTTATTTAATTTTATTTTGGTTTTTATTTTAGTTTATCTTTAGGTTTAGGTTTTAGTTTATGTTTATTTTTAGTTTAGTTTTATTTTATTTTATTTTAGGTTTATTTTTATTTTATTTAGTTTAGGTTTTTTATTTTGTTTTTTTTAGGTTTAGGTTATAGGTTTTTATTTTAGGTTTATTTTTTTTTGTTTATTTTTAATTTTATTCAGATTATTTTTATTTTTAGGTTTATTTTATTTTTCTAGTTTAATCTAAGTTTTAATTTATTTTATTTTAGTATAGTTTTTATTTTTTATTTTATTTTATTTTTAGGTTTAGGTATTAGTATTGTTATAGGTTTAGTTTTTTTAGTTTTTTATTTTTAGGTTTATTTTATTTTAGTATAGTTTTTATTTTATTTTATTTTTAGTTTTTTATTTCAGAACCAAAACCCAAATACAACAAGTGAAGGAGAAGTCTAACAGGACCAAAGTGAGAATGCATCAAATAGTTTTACGAATGGAAATAGTGATCCCATGTCTTCAAATAAAGACTTTAAAGGTTTAATAAGATTCATTTAATGTGATTAGGGCTTAGGATTAGGTTTGGGGTTTAGGTTTAGGTTTAGGGTTTTAGTTTTAGGTTTTAGGCTTGGTTTAGGTTTTAGGTTTAGGTTTATGGTTTAAGGTTTAGGTTGAGGTTTTTTTTTGGTTTAGGTTTAGATTTTTCTGGGTTAAGGATTTTGGCTTTTTTTTCAGAACAAATTCAGATTCAACATTTCTTCTATTTGATTTCATCAACCAAGTAACACACCAAGTTTTCTAAGAAACAAGTGACAACATTGAAAAAAATGGGCACACATAGAGCAAATCATAAACCTTAGATAACTAGAACCATATCTATTATAAAGACATGGTTCCATAAACAGTAGATCGGATTGGCTGTTCTTTAGTTTCATTGATTCCCATGAGAATCACAGAGGCTTCTCGAGTAGTAAGATCTACCATGATATCCCCGATCTCTCCCTTTGCTATTGCCACGGCTGTAACCTCTATCACTCCTCCTGCCTTCATAACCACCACTGCATCCACCATCATATCCCCGATCTCACCATTTATTTTATTATAGTTTATTTGTATTAGGTTTAGGTTTATATTTTAGTTTAAATTTTTTATTTTATTTAGGTTTAAGTTTTTTTATTTAATTAAAGATTAGGTTTTTAGGTTTTAGGTTTAGGTTTAGGGTTTTGGGTTTGGTTTTAAGGTTTATGGTGTAGGTTTTGGGTTTGGTTTACGATTTAGGTTTAGTGATTTTTAGAGTTTAGGGTTTTATTTGTGGTTTGGGGTTTAGAGTTATCTTAGGATTAGTTTTTTGGTAAAGGGTTTGGCTAGGTTTGTGGTAGTTATAGTGGCCTGTGGTTAGCCCAGGGTCAGGATGTCTCAGGTTTGGGGCCCAGTTGGCCTAGGGGCCTGGCCCAGTGTGCTCTAGGGCCCAGGTCAGTAGGGTGCTCAGTGGCCTTAAGTGTCAAGGGCCTGGGCTGGACGCCCAGGCCCAGGATCAGGTAGGGCCTAAGCCCAGTTCACACAAACCCAGATTTGATTATTTATTATTTAGCCTTTAATCATCTTAGCCTATTTTATCTTAATCTTATTAAGTCTTTAGTCAGTGATCCAAGGCCCAGGGCCTATGCTTAGGATAGGGCGGTCCTCAGGGCCTAGGGCCCAGGCCTTGGCCTAGGTCAGCCCTGATCTAAGCCTTTGGCTCAGTTAGGTTTCAGTTAGGCCTGATTAGGGTTTTCTGAGGTTAGGGCTCATAACCCAGGTACCCACTCAGGCCCAGTAGCCTAGGCTCAGAGCCCAGGCCTGGGGTCAGTGGGCCCAGGGTGGGCCCAGCTTGGATCTAGGCCCAGGCCCAAGGAGGGCCTGTGGACTCAAGACTAGGGCCTTTAGCCCAGGACTAGGGCCCAGTGTCAGTTAGGATGGCCCAGGCCCAGGTGGCCCAGAGGCCTGTGGCCTAGTCTGGTGGCCTAGTGGCCCAGAGCCCAGGCCCAGGGTCTGGGAGGTCTTATTACTCAGGTCAGTTGTTCATTTATCTTATTTTTAAATTTTATCTTTAGTTTATTTATTTTAGTTTATTTTATTTTATTATTTTTATAGGTTTTATTTTATTTAGTATTTATATTTTTATTTATTTTAGTTTTATTTTAGTTTTAGGTTTACATTTATTTTAGTTTAGTTTTATTTTTATTTTATTTTTAGGTTTTGGTTTTAATTTTTATTTTAGGTTTAGGTTTAGATTTTATTTACTTTTAGGTTCAAGTTTCAAGTTTTTTTTAAGTTTATTTTAGGTTTTATTTTAAAGTTTAGGTTTAAGTTTATTTTTCTTATTTTATTTTATTTATTTAGGTTTAACTTTATTTATTTTAGTTTAATTTATTTTAGTTTAAGTTTATTTTATTCTTATTTTAGTTTTAGGTTTTTTTTTTAGTTTTGGATTTAGGTTTTATTTTTTATTGTTTTTTAGGTTTATTTTTTAAGTTTAGGTTTTCTATTTAGTTTTTATTTTATTTTATTTTATTTTAGATTTATTTTATTTTTATTTTAGGTTTAGTTTTTATTTTATTTAGTTTTTTTTATTTTTTTAATTTAGCTTAGGTTTTTATTTGTTTTATTTTAGTTTAGTTTTATTTTATTTTATTATTTTAGGTTTTTAGGTTTTGGTTTAGGTTTAGGTTTTAATTTAGCTCTTTTATGTATTTAATTTTATGCTACATTTTTATTAGGTTTAGTCTTTGGTTTAGGGTTTAGGGTTTAGGTTTGGGGTTTGGGCTTCTGTGTTTTAGGGTTTAGGGTTTGGGTTTAGGGTTTAGGATTTTAGGGTTTAGGGTTTAGGATTTAGGGTTTAGGGTTTAGGTTTATGGTATATGGTTTAGGGTTTTTGGCTTTTTTTAATAGAGAATAAATTTAGATTCGACATTTCTTCTTCTCAATATCAACAACCAAGTAACATACCAAGTTTTTTAAGACACAAATGATAACAAAGATCATAAATGGTCACACATAGAGCAAATCAAAAACCCTAGATCACTAGAACCATCTCTACTGTAAAGACACAGTTCCATAAATAATAGATTGGATAAGCCGTTCTTTAGTTTCTTTAGTTCCCATCAGAACCACCCCGACCTCTCGAGTAGTAGAATCCACCATCATATCCCTGATCTCTCACTCTGCCACTACCACGGTTGTAACATTTGTCACTCCTCCCGCCGCCATAACCACCACTGCTCTGACCGCCACCTCCATATCCACCAACATCTCCAGATCCCTCACCATCATGAGTACACCTCCGCCTCCAGCTAGATCTAGAATGAGCCTAGTTGATGGTAATTTTCCTACCGTCAAGGGTCTACCCATTCTTATGGCTTGGGTTTAGCTTTAGGTTTATTAGGTTTTAAGGTTTATATTTATTTTTAAATTTATTTAGGTACTTTAGGTTTAGTTCTATGGTTTGGGACATAGGTTTTAAGGTTAAGATTTATGGTTTAAGATTTAGGGTTTAAGGTTTTATGGTTTAGAGGTTTAGCATTTAGGGTATAAGGTTATTAAAGACTTTATGGTTTAAGGTTTAGGGTTTTAGGGTTTGTGGTTTAGTTGGGTTTGTGGTTTTAGGTTGTGGTTGTAGTTTAGGTCTGGGTAGGGTTTAGGCTTTTAAGTGTAGGGTTTAGAGTTTAGGTTTATGGTTAAGGATTTAGGGTTTAGAGTTTTTTAAGGTTTATTTTTATTTTATTTTTATTTTATTTTACTTTAGTCTAATTTTGGTTTTATTCTAGGATTTTATTTTATTTAGTTTAGGTATTTATTTTATCAATTATTTATTATCTATTATTAAAGTTTAGCTCAGGTTAGTTCACATTTTATTTTATTTTATTATTTTATCTTTTTTTAGAGATGTTTTAGATAGTAGGGTTTATTGTGGCCTGGTCTTAATGTTCTGTCAGGTCAGATCAGAGCCCAAGCCTGGTCAGGTAGTTAGATAGGCTATGATTTAGGGTTAGTCAGGGCCTGGGCCTGGTATGGCCCAGGCCTTAGCAGTTTAGGTTGCATTTAGGGTCAGGTCAGTTCTGATTATGGTTTAGGCTCATGGCCCAGGGCCCAGGGCTCAGTGGGACTTAGGTTGGCCCAGTCAGTGGCTCAGGGCCTAGGCCCAGCCTCAAGATTAATGTAGGCTCCAGCCTCAGTAGTGTAGGGCCTTTGGGTCAGGGTGGGGTCTTCCCAGGATCTGGCTCAGGATGTGGGCCCAGGCCTGTTTCAGTAGAGGCTCAGGCCTAGTTTAGACTCAGTGGCCCAGGTGCCTAGGGTTTTTTAAAGCAAACCATAGGTTTTATTTAATTTATTTTTAATTTTTAATTTAATGATTTATATTGAGGTGTAGTAATGCTTAGGCCTGTTTGGAGGATCAGGTAGGTTTATCAAGATTTAGGGTCAGGGTTTTAGGAGCCAGATTATGGCCTAGGGCCTCTGGAGGGTCATGGTATGGTGGGTTTGGGCCAAATGTCTGGGCCTTGGGTTATTTATTTAGGGCTCAGGACTCCACCTCAGGGCCCATTTAGTCCTCATGGCTTGCCCAGGATTTAATGTAGGGCCCATGGCCCATGGTAGGCCTAGCTAGGGCCTGTAGAGGGGCCCAGAATCAGGGCCTGATTTAGGATTTTGGGCCTGGCTGGGCCTGGGGTGTGGGTTTTGGGTGGTCAGGGCCCAGGCCTGTGTGATGTATGGCCTAGGGTTAGGCCTTTAGGCCTGGGTTAAAGGTAGGGCTTAGGGCTCAGTGATCAGGGCTCAGGTCAAAGTTTAGTGGCCTAAAAAGTGGATTATGGCTCAGGATTTATCATCAGTTAGTGCTCAGCTTTAATGATAGGTTATTTATTTTATTTTATTTTAGGTTTATTTAATTTTATTTTACGTTTAGTTTTTTTTACATTTAGTTTTCTTATTCTTAGGTTTATTTTATTTTTTAGTTTAGTTTAGGTTTTTTTAATTTATTTTAGTTTAGTTTTATTAGTATATTTATATTATTTTTTAGGTTTAGGTTTTGGTTTTAGTTTTGGTTCTTTATTATTTATTTTATTTTATTTTGGTTTACCTTTTTTATTTATTTTATTTTTAGGCTTTATTTAGTTTAGGTATAGGTTTGTGGTCTTTGGTTTTAGGGTATAAGGTTACAAATTTTATGGTTTAGTGGTTTAGGGTTTGTGGTTTAGGTTTTTTGGTAGGGTTGGGTTTAGGTTAGGGTTTAGGGTTAGTTATAGGGCCAAGGTTTAGGGTTTTTATTTATTTTATTATTTATTATTTATTTATTATTTAAACCCAAACAAGATGGTTTATTTTATTTAATTTATTTTTTTATTTTAGTTTTATTTTTTTTTTATTTTATTATTTTATTTAGCTTAGTTTATTTATTTTAGGTTTATTTATTTTAGTTGGTTTTATTTTAGTTTATTTTAGGTTAAGGTTTACATTTATTTTTAATTTAATTTTATTTTATATTTTTAGGTTTAGGTTTTTTTTAGGTTTAGGTTATGTTTTTTATTTTTAGGTTTAGGTTTCAAGTTTTATCAGGCTTATTTTAGGTTTTATTTTTAAGTTTAGGTGTTTTTATTTTTGTTTATTTTATTTTATTTATTTTAGGTTTAGGTTTATTTATTTGAATTAGTTTATTTTGTTTAGGTTTAGGTTTATTTTAATTTTTTTTAGTTTAGGTTTTATTTTATTTATTTTGGGTTTATTTTTAGGTTTAAGTTTTATTTTATTTTACTTTAGGTTTATTTTATTTTATTTTAGGTTTAGTTTTATAATATTTAGGGTTTCATTTTAATTTAGTTTAAGTTTTATTTATTTTATTAATTATTTTAGGATTTGGGTCAGGGTTTATGATTTAGGGTTTAGGGTTTAGGGTTTAGGCATTAGGGTTGTGGTTTAAGATTTATACTTTTTTAAGTTTAGAGTTTGGGGTGGGTTTATTAGGGTTGCAAGTGATTTAGGGCTTAGAGTTTAGGATTTAGTGTTTAGGATTTAAGGCTCAGTGGTTTAGGTTTATACGTTTATTTTTATATTTTATTTTTTATTTTTTGGTTTTTTTTTTACTTAGCTTTTATTTAAGGTTTTTATTATTAGGTTTATTTTATTTTTAAGTTTAAGGTTTATTTTATTTTATTTTAGTTTATTTTATATTATTTGTAGGTTTATTTTGTTTTGTTTATTTTATTTTTATTATTTATTTAGGTTTAATATTTATTTTATTTTTGATTTTTTAGTTTGTGGTTTATGGTTTTGGGGCCTGGGTTGGTTTAAGATTTAAAGTGGTAGGGTAGATTTAGGGAGTGCAGTGCGCAGGGTAGGATGATTTAGAGCCCAGGGTTTAGATTTGGATTAGTGAGGTTTTACAGATTGGGAGGTCAGGGTTTATGTGGAGGGTTTAGTGGAGGGTTTTAGAGTTTTTAGGAGATTTTAGGTTTTTGGGTGAAGTTTAGGGTGTGGTGGTGGAGGTTTAGGGTTTAGTGTTTAAGTTTTGTGGGTTGGGGTTTATGGTTTTGTGGTTTAGGTTTATGGTTTTAGGGTTTCGGGTTTAGAGTATAGGTTTTTGGTTTAGGGTTCACATTATAGTTTAGGGTTCAAGGTTTTTGGTTTTTTTAATAGAGAATAAAATCAGATTAAACATTTCTTCTTTTCAATTTCATCAACCAAGTAACCCACGATGTTTTCTAAGACAAAAGTGAGAACATAGATAAAAAATGAGCACACATAGAGCATATTAAAAATCTTAGTTAACTAGAACTGTCTCTACTATGAAGACACGGTTCTATAAGTAGTAGATCGAATTGACCATTATTCTATTTCTCCACTTCCCATCAGAACCACTCTGGCCTGTCGAGTTGTGGGATCCACCATCAAATCCTGATTTCTCCCTCCGCCACCACAATGACTATAACCTCTGTCGTTCCTCCCGCCTCCATAACTACCACTACTTCACCACCACTATGATAATCTCCCTGCTTTGCCTCCTCCACCATATCTGATCAACCTTGACCATGTTCCCTCAAGTGACCCATTCTGGGTTTTATTAGTATAGTTTTTTTATTTTTATTTATTTTTACTTAGGTTTAGGTTTATGTTTTATGGTTTAAGGTTTAGGTTTAAGTTTATTATGTTTTGGGGATGTTTATTTTTAATTTATTTAATTACTGTGCAGAGGGTGGGGGGTTTGGGTTTAGGGAGGTTTAGGGTTTATGGTTTATGGTTTAGGGTTTTAAGATTTATGGTTTATGGTTTAGTGGCCTGGGTGGCCCAGGTTTAGGGTTTAGGCCTGGGCCCAGGTCAGGATTTACACCCAGGGTTTAGGGCCTAGGCTTTTGTGGTCCAGTGGTCATGTAGTGGTATGGTCCAGGCTTGATCAGGCCTGTTTTAGTGGTTTATAGTTTAGGTCAGGCTCAGGGTCAGTGGGGGTTTAAGTGCCTGTGGCCTAGCTCTGTGGTTTTGTGGGTTTAGGTTGGGTTTAGGGTCATGGTTTAGGCCAAAGCCTAGAATTTTAAGTGAGGGCTCAGGTTTTTATTTGGGAGGCCCAGGCCAGTAGTGGTTTAGGGCGAGGCCTGGGTAGACTGGGATAGGGTATGTTTTGGTAAGGTTTAAAGTTATGGTTTAGATTTAGGGATTAAGAACTGTTTACCATCTTGTTTAGATAGGGTACAATTATATGTTACCCAGGTTATAGGCCTGGGTCAGGATTTAGAGCCCAGGGCTTAGTGTCTGGATTTAGGTTTATGATTTTGGTGGGTTGGCCTTTGGATCAGGGTTATGAGTTGGGCTGGCCTAGTAAGGGCCAAGGCCCAGGTCAGGGTCCAAGGCTATTATTTTGGGTTTAAGGTTAGTTTTAACATTTAGGTTTTAAAAAAACCAAGCAAACCAAAAGTAGATTTAGTTTATTTTTATTTATCTTAGTTTATTTTATTTAGTTTAATTTATATTTGTATTTAGTTTAGTTTATCATTATATTTTAAGCTCAAATTTATTTTCATGAGGTTTAGGTGTTAATTTAGGGAGGGCCTATCCATATCACAGGTAGATCAGGGTGATAGGCCTATTCAGGGCTAGGGCCTTTAGGGTCAGTTTAAGGTCAGTGGTAGGGCCCATAGGCCTAGGGTCACTTCTGGCTCCAAGTGTGGATTTATCTTGTGTTTATGGTAATAGTGGAGGCCCAGGGTTTTAGGGTTTGAGGCCCAGGGATAAGGTTGTTGGTTTTAGATGTAGGCCAGGATTTAAGGCCCAGTTTAGGTCAGTCCACAGCCTCTTTAAGCGGGGTTTAGTTTGGTTAGTCAGGCCCAGGGTCAGGCCCAAGTTTTAGTTTGGGCCTGGCCTCATGGTTGGGTTGAGGTTTGGATAGGGATTTGAGTTTAAAGCCCATGGTTAGGATTTAGTGGAAGGTTTATGCCTGTGGCCTTAGTTTAAGTCAAGTGGAGTGGGTAGGCCCAGGCTGCATTGGCCTCAAGTGGGGATGGTTGGATTTAGAGCCCAGGGTTAAGAGCCCAGGTTTATGCCCATGGCTCATATGGCTCAGATCAGTTTATGCCCAGGTCAGGGAGTGGCCTGGGCTCAGACTGTAGGGCCCTGCTCAGGCCTTTGGTGGTTTAGGGTTTAAGGCCCAGGGTCCTAGGGTGTGGTATGATCTTTGTTGAGGAGGGCCTGCCCAGTGGTTTTGGAGTCAGGGTTTAGGGACGCAGAGCTCATTAGTTGCAGTTTAAGGTTGGTAGCGCTCAGGGCCTAGGGTTGTGGTCAGTGGGCCTAGGATGGTGGTTATGGTCATGGCCCAGGGTAGGATTTGGGATTTTTATTTAAGGTCAATGAATTTTTTTAAAAAAAAATTAAGTAAAACTGTAAGTTTTAGGTTTATTTAGTTTATTTTTATTTAATTTAGTTTATTTTATTTAGGTTATTTTATTTTGTTTTATAAAGTTTAGTCTATTTATTTTTGTTTTTTTATTTTAGTTTAGGTTATTTTAGTTAATTTTTTAGGTTTAAGATTAAGTTTAGGTTTATTTTTTAGTTTAATTTTATTTTATTTTATATTTAGGTTTAGGTTTACATTTTTATTTTATTTTTTAGCTTTATTTTATTTTTATTTTAGGTTTAGTTTTATTTTATCTAGGTTTTATTTCAGGTTTATTTTAATGTTTTATTTTAGGTTAGGTTTATCCATTTTATTTTCCTTTTTAGTTTTATTTTTTTTAATTTTAGGTTTAGGTTTAGGTTTAAGTTTTAGTATAGGTTTCTATTTTATTTAAGTTTAGGTTTATTTATTTATTTTATTTTTAGGTTTTATTTAGTTTAAGTTTTGGTTTTAAGTTTTTATGGTTTAGGGTTAGTTTAGGGTTTATGGTTGTAGGTTTTAGGATTTAGGAGTTAGGGTATATGGTTTAGGGTTGTAGGGTTTAGGATTTAGGGTTTAGGATTTAGGGTTTGTGGTTTATTTAGGTTTAGGTTTATGGTTTTGGCCTTTTAGTTTTAAGTTTAGTTTTATTTTTTATTTTATTTTACTTTTTTAGGTTTAGGTTTTGGTTTTGGGTTTTGGGTTTTAGGCTTTATTGGGTTTAGATTTAGGGGTTTAGTGTTTAGGTTTAGGTTCGTGGGTTTAGGGTGTATGGTTTAAGTTTTAGTTTAGGGATTAGGGTTTAGGGTTTAGGATTTAGAGTTTAAGGTTTAGGATTTATAAGTTTTTTTAATTGAAAACTAATTCAGATTCAACATTTATTCTTTTCAATTTCATCAACCAAGTAACACACCAAGTTTTGTAAGAAACATGTGACAACATAGATAAAAAATGAGTACACATAGAAATCAAAACCCTAGTAACTAGAACCTTCTCTACTATAAAGACAGTTCCATAAGAGGCGATCGGTCATTCTTCGCTTTCTAGTTCCCATTAGAACCACTCTCGCCTCTTGAGTAGCGGGATCCGTCATCAAATCCGTGATCTCTCCCTTCACCACCACCATGGATGTAAGCTCCGTCGCTCCTCTCGCCTCCATAGCCACCACTGCTCTGACCACCACCTCCATATCCACCAAATCCCATTTACCACCACTACGATATCTCTTTGCCTTCCACCAGATCTAGATTAAGCCTGGGTGATGTTCCCCGCCATTTCCCTTATTCTTAAGTTTAGGTTTATTTTTTAATTTATTTAGTTACTTTAGGTTTAGGTTTAGGGTTTAGGGTTAGTAGTTAGGGTTTAGGGTTTAGGGTTTATGATTTTAGTGTTTAGGGGTTTAGGGTTTAGGGTTAGGGTTTAGAGTTTAGCATTTAGGGTTTAGGGCTTAGTGTTTACGCTTTAGGTTTAGGGTTTACAGTTTTTAGTGTTAGTTTAGGGTTAGTTTAGGGTTATTTTAGGCTTGTGGTAGGAGGTTTCAGTAGTGTAGGGTTTAGGGTAGGTTTTAGAGTTTTAGGTTTAGGGTTTATGGTAGATTTAGGGTTGTTGGCCTTTTTAGGGTTTTATTTTAAATTAAATAAATCTAATTAGGTTTATTTTTATTTATTTTATTTATTTGAGTTTATTCTAATTTTATTTTTTTATTTAGGTTTATTTATATTTTAATTTAGTTTATTTATTTTATTTTAGTTTATTTTTTAGGTTTAGGCTTAAGTTTAGGTTTATTTTTTAGTTTAGTTTTATTTTTATTTTATTTTTTAGGTTTAGGTTTTATGTATTTTATTTTAATTTAGTTTTTATTTTTATTTTATTTTTTGGTTTAGGTTTAGGTTTGGAGTTTACTTCAGGTTCTTTTTATTTTTTTATAGGTTTTATTTAATTTTAGGGTTTAGGGTTTGGAGTTTAGGGTTTAGGGTATTTAGGGTTTAGGATTTAGGGTTTATGATTCAGTTTAGGTTTTTATTTTATTTTATTTTATTTTATTATTTCAGTTTAGGATTTAAGGTTTAACGTTTAGGGTTAATTGTTTAGGGTTTATGGTTTAGGGTTTAAAGTTTAGGGTTTAAGATTTAGTGTATTAGGTTTAGTGATTAGGGACATGTTTTCATGGTTAGAGTTTAAGGTTTAGGGTTTAGGTTTTAGTTTAGGGTTTAGAGTTTAGTGTTTAGGGTTTAAGGTTTTTCTTTATTTTATTATATAATAAATTCAGGTTCAATATTTATTTTTTTCGATTTCATCAACCAAGTAACACATCAACTTTTTTAAGACACAAGTTACAACGTAGGTAAAAAATGAGGATGCAAAGAGCAAGTCAAAAACCCTACATAACTAGAATCCTCACCATAAAGACACCAATGAGTAGATCGATCAACATTCTTCGCTTTCTCAGCCCACAGAACCACCACCTCTCAGTAGTAGAATCCGCCATCAAATATGTGATCTCTCCCTCCACCACCACCATCAGAACCTCCGTCGCTAGCCTCCAAACGCCAATTACACCACCACCTCCATATCCACCAACACATCTAGATCCCCCACCACCACTGTAATAACCACCACCTCTCCTCCACCGCCAGATCTAGACTGAGCCTAATTGAAGGTGATGTTCTACCCATTCTTAGGGTTTAGGTTTATTTTTTATTTATTTATTTAGGTTTATTTAAATTAGGTGGGTTTTAGGGTTCAGGTTTAGGTTTGGGGGAGATTTTGTTTAGGGTTTAGTGGGAGTTTAGGGTTTAACTTAGGGTTTAGTTTTTAAAGTTTATGGATTTAGGTTTAGGGTTTGGATTTAGGGTAGATAGGGTTTATGGTTTTTTGTAGCCTGGGTTTGTTTAGTTAGATTTTTGTAGGTTTAGGGTTTAGGTTTTTATTTTAGGGGCTGGGTTGTAGGTTTAATTTAGGTTTTTAGGCTTTAGGTTTAGGGTAGGATTTAGGGTTTAGGGTTTAAGTATTTAGGCCTGTGTCTAGGGCTGCCTTTTTTAAGTAAACTGAAAGTTTAGGTTTATTTAGTTTATTTTATTTATTTTTTTATTTATTTATTTTATTTTAGGTTTATTTTATTTTATTTAGTTTAGTTTATTTAATTTAGTTACTTTTTAGTTTAGGTTTACTTTATTTATTTATTTTATTTTATTTTGGTCTTTTATTTTTATTTATTTAGGTTGATTTTTTTTATTTATTCTTTAGGTTTATTTTAATTTTATTTTAGATTTAGTTTCATTTTATTTAGGTTTTAATTTTAGGTTTACTTATTTTTTTAGTTTATTTTATTTTCATTTATTTTATTTTAGTTGAATTTAATTTTATTTTATTTTTTTTTTTTCACATAGGTTTAAGTTTTTAGTGTTTATTTTATTTTATTTTTATTTTATTTATTTAGGTTTATTTATTTATTTTATTTATTTATTTTATTTAGGTTTAGTTTTTTTAGATTTTGTGGTCAGGGTTTTAGGGTTTAGGTTTATGATTTTGTTGAGTTTAGGGTTTAGGATTTTATTTTTGGTTAGGGTTCAGGTTTAGTTTAGGTTTTAGGGTTTAGGGTTTATGTTAGTTTATTTTATTTTATTTTATTTCTTTTATTTTGGTTTATGTTTAGGTTTAGGTTTGGGGTTAATGGTTTAGGTTTTATGGATTAGTGTTTAGGGTTTAGAATTTAAGGTTTAGTTTTAGGGTTTAGGGTTTTATTTAGGTTTAGGTTTAGGTTTAGTGAGTTTAGGGTTTAGGGTTTAGGGTTTAAGATTTAGGGTTTAAGGTTTGTTTTTTTTAACAGAGAATAAATTCATATTCAACATTTCTTCTTTTCGATTCATCAACCAAGTTACACACTAAGTTTTCTAGGACACGAGTGGCAACATAGATCAAATATGAGCATGCATAGAGCAAATCATAAACCCTAGATAACTAGAACCGTCTCTAATGTAAAGGCATAATTCCATAAGTTGTAGATCGGATTGGTCGTTCCTCAGTTTCTCTAGTTCCCATCAAAACCATCCCCTCTAGAGTGGGATCTCATCATAAGATCTCTCTCCCTCCACCAAGTAACCTTCATCGCCTCCTCACCTCCATAACCACCATTCCACCACACCACCTCCATATCCACCAAGACCCTCTAGATTCCTACCACTGATAATCGCCTCACCTTCCCTCCACCGCCAGATCTAGAATAAGCCTGGTTGACATTGATGCTCCTGTCGTCAAGGTTCTACCCATTTTTAAGGTTTAGGTTTATTTTTTTATTTATTTAGTTACTTTAGGCTTAGGTTTAGGGTTTAGGGTTTAGGGTTATGGTTTTTGGTTTAGGTTTAGGGTTTAGGGTTTTAGGGTTTCGGGTGTAGGGTTAGCATTTAGGGATTAGCATTTAGGATTTAGGGTTTAGTATTTAGGCTTTAGGGTTTAGTACTTTTAGGGTTTAGGGTTTAGTGTTTTTAGGGTTAATTTATAGTTTAAGGTTTAGGGTTAGTTTAGGGTTTAAGTTTTAGGGTTTAGGATTTATGGTTTTGTAAGGTTTAGGGTTTAGGGTTTATGGTTTTATAGGGTTTAAAGTTTAGAACTTAGGGTTTTTTTAAATTAAGTAAATTATATTTATTTATTTTTATTTGAGTTTATTTTATTTTTATTTTTTATTTTATTTAGTTTAGTTTATTTATTTTAGGATTATTTATTTTAGTTTAAGTTTTTATTTTTTTTTTTAGGTTTAGTTTAGGTTTGGTTTATTTTAGTTTAGTATTATTTTATTTATTTTATTTTTTTTATGTTTATTTTGATTTTATTGGTTTGGTTTTATCTTTTTTATTTTATTTAGTTTATTATTTTATGTTTATTTTTAGGTTTATTTTATTTTTAGTGTAGTTTAGGTTTTAGTTAATTTTATTTTATTTATTTATTTTATTTTATTTTATTTTTATTATTTAGTTATTTTTTATTTATTTTATTTTATTTTATTTAGGTTTAGGTTCTCATCCATTTATTTTTTTATTTAGTTAGGTTTAGTTTTAGGTTTTGTTGGAAACAGGGTTTAAGTTTAGGCTCAGGATTTAGGTTTAGGGTTTAGGTTTGAGCTCAGGGTAGGGTGTGGATTAGGTTTAGGGCCTAGGGCTAGGGTTGGTTAGGGCCAAGGGTCGAGGTAGGGTTTAGAGTTTTTAGGGTTTAGAGTTTAGGTTTTAGGTTTAAGATTTAGGTTTTAATGTAGGTTTTTTATTTTTTATTTTTATTTATGTTTAGGTTTTAGGGTTTAGAATTTAATGTTTATGGTTTAGGGTTTTAGGGCTTATGATTTAGGTTTACGGTTTAGGGTTTAGGGATTAGGGTTTAGGGTTCTTAGGGTTTATGGTTTATGATTTTGGTTTTAGGTTTTGGGTTTAGGTTTCAGTTTAGGGTTTAGGATTTTTTTTTTTAGAAAATTAGGGGTATTTTATTGCAACAAAATAAAGAGTACAAAGCATTTAATGGAGATAAATCTCTAAACTAATGCTCAAAGAGCTATAATAAAACCTAAAGAGATGAATCCCCAAAGTATTATAATATTAAATAAAGAGAAGCAAAAGAAAAACTAAATCAGCAATAATAGGAGATCTATATGAGCAATAGTAAAATCCACTTGATTTCTTTGACAACAGCAAAATCAACTGGTTAGACTGCTAACCAATAAAAGAAATCTACAACATTCTAAGGAAAGGATGAGTACAATTAAGTAGGCATAAAGAGAAAGAGGAAAGTAATGAAAAAAGTTCGTGTTCACAAGAATCATCTCAGGAGCAACACTATGTGTAAGGATCCAAACTTCAGAAGAAAGGTTACAATTACATATAGTGCTACCAACCAAAATAAGAAATAGTGCCAAACATCGAGGCCATCATAACCAGCATACCTCATGTAGGCAGTCATCCGGAGATCATCATCCAACAATGCTACAAAGTCTTCCAACAAGCAAACAGAACATCCAAGAACAAAGCCACCAAAACAACCAAGACCAGTAAGGAAGACCAATAGCCATCCATCAAGGACAGTAGAAATACAGCAAGAAAACCACCAAAGCCAACACCAAAAGGGAGGAGAAATACCAAAAAGAGCAAGCATCATTAACAGGGATACCAACACAGTCCAAAAAAGATAGGCCTAATGCCAAAGAACCATCCCAAGATTGTCACCAAAGCAATAACAAACCAATACCTAAATAGAGGAGACAATTAACACCAACAGCAGCCACCAATCCAATCCAGGCAGAGGATAACCCAAGCAGACATGCAAAAGATAAAAGGGGGAGCTGCACCTCCACCAAGACAAATAAACAAAAAGACCAAAGGAGCATCCAACAAGGCTACCAAGCCAATGTAAAGAAATCACCACCACAAACCAAGAGCAAGATATTAGGAAACAAAGAGAGAAAAATACACCAGAAAGAGGTAATACCCATAACCAAAATAAAATCCAAGACACCAAACTAAGTGACCAAGACACAATCCAACAAACCACTAAACAAATACCAACCCAAAATGACAACAAACCAAAAATGAAGACAAAAAAAACAATAAGATCTCACCAGCAACAAAATAGAAGCAAACAACCAACAAAGCCACCTAGCTCACCAAAGAAATAACATTTATGCGGGGAAAAAAATAGACCCACAACTAAGCTACCACCCAAATAAGAAAAAGCAAAAGATAAGCAGTAGCAGCCAAGAGAGGAAGACCATTATAGGAGGAGGCTGAAAACATAACCAACAGAACCAAACCAAACCAAGAAATTGATCACCAAGGCCCAATCAACAAAAAATAAAATAATAGCCAACAAATAGCCTTCACCAAAGCCAAATCCAAACTAAAGATAAACCACCAACAACCCAGACCGCCACCAAGAGGAGGTAAAACCAAACACAACCCAAATAACCAACCCACCAACCAATATAGCCAATCAACGAGCGCCCAACAAGGCCACCCAACCAGTCACCACAACAGCAGAAGATCCAACTCAAATAAGGAAGCAACCAGCCCAGATATGAGGCAAACCTCATTTTGAGGGGAAAATCGATAGCAGGCATAACTACAACCCAATAGGAGGCCACCAAAAATAACTAAGAAATAATTGATAAAATCACCCAGCTAGGCAAATAAATAAGGAAAAGCAAGTCTATGATGACCATAAACCCACCAGTAGTATACTAGGGAGGAAAGGAAAGTGACCTGAGCAAAATAAAGTCCCTTCTAGGCCCAAGAGAACAAATAGCCACCACCAAAGAAAAACTAGGAAGGGAATAACCACAAAACATTAAGCTTCAAGCCATAAGCCAGAGGGAACAACCAATAATCAGTAGCCATTGAGCCAAAATAACAAAGAAAAGTAGTAACCACCAAAAACCCCAACACTAAGACAAAAATGAAAAGACTAACAACAGCCTTCAAATAAAAACCACCCAAGACAACCAGGTAGAGGGTAGAAACAAACAACAACATCAACCAAACAAGGTAGCACTCATAGAAAATGATGTTAACTAAGACCCTAAAGAAGAACAGCAAGGAGAAATCCAAATATGGGAAAGCACAAAAGCAGCAATCAATAAAAAGGCTTAAAGAAAACTCCATAGCTAAAGACCAACAAAAAAAGCCACAAGTTAAAGTCTGAAGTCAGGTTGTCCAAAGTTATCTAGATTAACCAAGCCTCTCAACAGCTTAGGTAAATTTTGATTATCTAATATAGTGAGCTCATTTAATTGATCACCTAAATTGGCTAGAAAATCTACACAAGCATTACCTTCATGAAGAATATAAGAAATTTTGTAGCAAACTTGAGAGAGGAGGGTTTTAGTGTGATTAAGGAGATAAAATAAATTAGCATTCCCCATTTTATTAGAAGTGAGCAAATCAAGAAAAAGAAGAGTGTCAACTTAAATCCAAATATTAAAGAGGCCTATGTTCAAAAATATATCAATAGTTTTATTAATATCCATAAGCTCAGCATGAATAATAGAACATGCTTTGAGGAGATAAGCAAAAGAAGAAATGATAGTACCATTGGAATCCATAATAATACCACCACAACCATATTTATAGGTGAAACTGAACTATTAGTATTGATTTTAACAAAGTTCTCATTAGGTTTAATCGAATGGATATCCTAATAGCCTTATTGAAAGAAATGATAGGCAGAATGAGACCTAATTTTTTAGCCACAAATTTGTAACCTCTAAAATGGATGTTGCTAATTAAATTAGCATTAAACAAAGCATGAATTTTTTTCTTTAGTTCTAGCCAGATCCTTTTATGATTCATAGAATACCATATTTTGTATCATTTCTATCCATCCAAATGAACCAAATAAAGGTAATACCAATTATGATTTTGATATGACCTTTCATTTTTTTTGGAAACAAGCTTCAAGAAGTTGATATAAAGAAAGGAAACCATAAAATAGTTAGTGTTAAATAAATCATCATACCATATCCATAATTTTGAAGCAATGGCACCATTGATAAAAACATGATTAACATTTTCAATATGAAAGCAACAATAACAATTACAAGGTAAATAAAACCCTTTATTCTAGAGAAAGAAATCTACAAGAATAAAGTTATTCAAAATCCTCCAAGCTAAAATTGAATAAGAATTGGGAATGATATTGTTCCAATGTTTAATGAAAGCATTAGAGGTGTTCTGCTTATCTCTAATAAAATTCTAAACCTCTTTAATAATGAATTCACCATTATAAGAGAGCTTAAAAAGAAGTTGATCAAGTTTGTTAAAAAAAATAGGGATGTTTCTAAAGTTATCAAAAAGAGAAATAAAGATATATTTTTCAAGTTTTTTTTCATTCCAATTGTTATTAAGCCAAAAAGAGTTAACTTTGATAGTAGCAGTAGAGTGTGTAGATAAAAGGGAGTCAATAGATCCATTGCCAATCCAATTGTCTTGCTAAAAGAAGGATGAGCTCAAATGAATACCCCAAGATATTAAGCATTTAGCAACCCATTTAATGGAGCAAAGCCATTCTCAAACCAAAGAGTTGCCAACATTATAACCACAGATAATAGGGTGTCTATATTGGCTGTATTTTTCTATCATAAATTTAGCTGAAAGGCTATCATTCTTTCTAAAATTCCACTAGAGCTTATGAGAAAAGAAAATAATAGCTTCACAAATAGGTTTACAAACAAGACCAACTTCAACAAAAGGACCACAACATTTCTGCCTCCAATGCATTCTTTTAATAGAATTTGGATCCTTAAGAAAATTTATTAAGAAAGCGATGAATTCTGATAAGAGTAGAATTAGTAGGAATAATAGTTTGAATCAAATACAGAGGCATTGAATTTAGAGTGCTTTTAAGAATAGTGAGCCTACACCAAAGGAGAGTAAATGAATTCACAAATAGAAATTTTATTTAAAATTTTTTGAATTAACTCATCAAAAAAGATGGGATCATTTTGGACCTTTGAAAAGAGAGCACCCAAGTACTTAAGAGGTAAATGTTGATGTTTAAAATTAGTTATATGTAGTATGTGATTGATTTTATTATTGGAGATACTGGAAGATGTAATTGAAATAACTTTTGTTATCATTGATAATAAGACCACTTTCTCTACGAAATGTATTTAAAAGATTTTTAAGATTCTTGATTTGATGAATAGAATCATTGCAAAAAATAATGAAATCATCCACAAAGCTTAAATGGGAAACAAGAAAACCACCAAGAGTTCTCTAATACATAATAGGATTATTTAAGAATAAATCATTGATGCTCCAAGGTAAGTATTCAACAATGACAAAAGTAGAAAATAAAGGATCCCCTTGTCTTAAGCCATGGGAGGAAGGAAAGAAACCCAAAGCTTCCCCATTAAAAAAAAAAAATAGAAAACGGGCATTATTAATACAATTTTAATAGGAAAAATAAATTTATCGAAAACCCAAATAAATTCATAATGTGAAAAGGAAATCCAAGAGATATTATAAAAAGCTTTGGTAATATCTAATTTCAAAAGAATGTTTCCTCCACTATTCCTAGCATCTAAATTATGAATTAATTCTTGGGCAAGTAAAATATTATAAGAAATAGATTTACCTTTAGCAAAACTAGTTTAGTTGAGAGAGATCTTATGAAGAAGAGGACTAAGCATATTGGCAATAATTTTGGAAATTAGCTTATTGAAGTAGGTGCAAAGACTGATAGGTCTAAACTCACTCCAATAGTCCAGATTATTTTTCTTAGGTATGAGAATAATAGAAGTGCTAAAAAATATCTAGGAAAAGGATTATCATTAAATAAATCAACCACAACATCAATCATTTTTAATAATAAACCAATATTTTGAAAAAATTGACTAGTGAAACCCTCTCAACATAATATATCTTCATGCTATTAAGAACTTTAAAATTTTCATCTTCATTCAAAATAGTAAGCAAAGCATTGTCATCATTAGTAATAATAGAAGGAATCATGATTTAGAAATAGCTTCATAGAGCAACTCTTATTAAGCATATTTCTAAAATAATTAATAATCAATCCTTAATATCATTATTCTCTGTAATCCATTCTCCATTATCATTTTTAATTTTCTAAATATTATTTAAAGCTCTCTTTTTATTAACTAAAGCATGTAAATACCTAGTATTCTTATCACCATCTGCAATATGTTTACTAAGCTTTTTGTTTATCTTTCTTCCATATTTTGAAAATTAACAAGTTTATCCTTTGCCTCATTCAAGTCCATAATCTTGGAAGGTTTCTTCATAATATAAACTTCAAGATCATAAAAAAAATTTTCCATATCCTTCATATTAGCAAAAAGAATTTTAAAATAATGCTTGTTCCACCAAACCAAATTTTGTTTAAGCCATTTTAGTTTAAACTAGAGTCTATTCATCCTTGTAATCAAATTATCAGGATGTAAAGGAGCTTTCTAATTATTAGCAACAACATTAAAAAATTAATTATGGTGTTTATTTTTGAGATGCGGGACACCACACAAATCTTAGGATGTACTTATTGAAGTGATGTAGTATAAAATTAAAGATAGATACACTATCTCGATAGATAGAAATTATCACCCTATAATAAACCTAATCACCTATTAAGGACTCCTAATGCATGATGAGTTTTGGAATATACGAGAGATCTTTCCCCTACTTTACATGGAAAAGTAAAGTAGGGTTTATTTTAAGTCGGGTTAATTAAGTTCCCTATGGAGGCAAGCCCCCATAGTTAATTACATCCTAGAATGTGAATTCTTAAGAATACTCTTTATTAAAGTAGAAATTAAGGTCTCCAAAGATTTCAAGGCTATGAAAGGATTGTTTGTATTAAAAAATTAAATGGGATTGTTCAAGGAGAAGACTTATTATTGAAGCCAAAGGGAATGAGTAGAAAATGCTCATGATACTAGGAAGCCTAGAGAGCATTCCAATCTATCCTATGGTTGGATTTTATATGTTTGAAGTTGAAGACATTAATTTTATTGTTGACATTTTATTAGAGCTAGGACTTATAATCCAACAACACAAAGTTGTGGAAATGCCTAAGAGTTGAGGATTTATGCTAGTAGCCGGAAGGAAACAGCAACCTCAGACCCTATATCTAGGGAGCTTTGGCATGAGTCAAAAAACTACCTAAGTCTATGAAAAAATGCACACAAGGTTTACCTCTACAAAAGAGAATAAACCAATCGACTGCTAGGCTTATTACCACCTAGAGTGGCCGCTAGTTAACTCCTCCTATGATTTTAAAACCATGTAGGCAAGTCTTATGCATTTAAAAGATTGTTGGGCTATTATTAATTTAGAAAAAGAAAAAAGTCCTTAAACCCACTCCTAAGAGACTAGAGCATGAGTATGAGTAATGATTTAATCAAATGCAAATTTTTAAATTTTATTTGATTTTGGACACTTCATTTTGACAAAGGTTTTGGGAGGGTCTATATGCATGATGAAGTTAGATTATTGGCTAAATAAATGGGAAATTGGTGTTTTCCACCACAGAGGAGGCCCTCAAAGGTCAAGCCTTCCCCTATCGTGCAAGGATGGAAACCCTCTCTTAGTAAGAGTAAAGCAATACACATACATGATGTGAGACATACAACATTTAGCAAAGGGGCTACTAAATCTTTTAATTATGTTGATTTAATGCCTAGGCTTTACATGAGGTTATGAATTATTTAAAACTGTAGTTATGTGTTATAGTTGGATAAAAGATTTATTTTTCTCTAAGAGCCTAATCGCATCCAAGCCACACATTCAAACATCAATCATTTAAGAAATTAAGAAAAGCATTCATTTTAGTACATCTAAGCAAATCATGAACCAATTTCTATAACTATCATGAAAGAATAAAAGGCCGATACGGTCGGGTACCACTGTACAACCCAAAAAAAAAGATGGATAGCCAAGCTCTACCTTTATACAACCCAAAATTACAAAATAATAATTATAATTTGTAATGAATGAATGCTATGGAGGTCTTCATTCTTCTTTCTTCACGTCTTCATTTCTTTCCTTTGATTTAATTTGCTCCACTTCAAATGAATCACATGGCCTCCCAGGATAAGGCCTTTTAGCCAATGCTCATCCTTATCACCCATAGCACTAATCCTAATTCTTAATTGAAAATTTTCATTAAGAATAGGAAAAGTAAATCTAACTACACTGGTAAAACAAAGGTTAGTTAAACATACAAACAATCCCAAGCAGTTATGTCATAATTCAGACATAGCACCTTGCACAAGGGTAACCAAGCCCACCTGTCCTAACTTGGATTATGCTTAGGGGCTACACAACCTTCAAAGAGTGCATTTGTATTTATTTTTAAGTGGCCCATTAAACATAATCCCCTACAGAAAACATGATTAGGCTAATCATGGCCTAACATCCAACATGCACAATACATCATAAACTAAATATACAAAACCTCCCTAACATAAAGCTAGAAGTAGTGACTTAATTCTAATGTGTGTTAAGGGTGGTATGTCTTGCTAGGCATTAGAGTTGTAGTTCTCTAAGTTTAGAAGATTTAATTTAACATGAAGGGTTGGTCTCACTTGAAGTTATTTAATTGATTTGAAAATTTTAATTTGTGTTTTCTTTTTCATTTATACACTTAGCAACTAAAAAGTGAAGGAAAGAGATTGCCCTCTTTCATCCCTACCTTAAGCCACTTTCTAAAGCATGTAAATTTGATTTAGCTCTCTTTAGTGAATGGCTTATTATAAATTTTAACTTAATCCTAAGTTTAGGCTCACTTAAAATAATCTTATTTAATATGAAAGGCATCTTAAGACTAATTCAATTGAATTACTATCACATGACATATGTTCAATCATTCATTTCCATCATATGTGACATTCATATGATATTAATCTTAAATATACATAACATACAATAAGTTTTAGCACACTTAGATGATGAATGTAGATGTGTATATTTGTAGAAAAGGAGATCTTAATTCATTAGCTAAATGCATATACAAGTGTATCAAAGTTTTAAGCGATACTTTGCCATTGTTAAACTAGGAATGAGGTAAAGACTTTGGGGCTACTTAAAGTCTCACATCCCTAATGTCATATTAGATATACCCACTATTCTTGAATACATGAATGTACAAATTACTACAAGAATGGAAAATCATGCAAAAGTTGTATTTCTTTCAATTGAATTACTTTTACATGTGAGCTAAAGTTGAAAAGGAGATTTCATTCATTAGCTAAATGCACATACAAGTGAATAAAAGTTTTAAATAGATACTTATCCATTATTAAACTAGGGGAGTGAGGTAAAGACCTCTAGTTAACTTGCATCCTAATGTCCACTAGATATACCAACTATTCTTGAATACACATGAATGTACAAGTGACTACAAGAATGGAAAATCATGCAAAAGTTGTATTTCTTTCAATTGAATTATTTATACATGTGAGCTAAAGTTGAAAAGGAGATTTGCATTCACTAGCTAAATGCACATACAAGTGTATAAAAGTTTTAAGCAGATACTTCACCATTATTAAACTAGGGGAGTGAGGTAAAGACCTCCTTGGGGCTACTTAAAGCCTTGCATCCCTGGAATGTCTAGACTAGATATACCCACTATTCTTGAATACACATGAATGTACAAGTGACTACAAGAATGGAAAATCATGCAAAAGTTATATTTCTTTCAATTGAATTATTTATATATGTGAGCTAAAGTTCTATCTAAATTCTAACATAGAAATACATTAGAATGAATTCAAACAAATGTTATGTACTTTTCAAATGTACTATACACTTGTTAACATTCAAACTTTATGCAAATCCATATATAATAAAGAAAGAGAACTCCATATCACATGTTCTAAGCCATAGACGCATGCAAGCTTATAAATATTTATAATTATCACTCAAATGTTATTAACTTATAAACTTTTGAAAATAACTTTGATTTAATAGTGATAATGCACACTTATATTAAATTAACACATGCAAGCTTGACATAAAGGGAACCATTTAATTTAGTTAATTTTGCAAAAGATGAATGCATGAATCAAATGACATACAACATTTAATATGATTGGAGAGGAATAACTAAACATAAACACATGATTTTTTTCAATTAAATTAATTCTTAAAGACAATCATACCAAATAAAAACATTTGAAGCAAACCAAAGTTTCTTATGTCACTTTAAATTTTATGTTTCAATTTGATTTAATGAAATGAAGGAAAGTTTGATGATCCTAACACATTCCCATGTTTGTGAATTGATTTAGTTTAATAAAATGTAATTAAGTGGATTTTATAGATTAATTAGGTTGTAATATGCATTAAATTCACTTATTAACCCTTACCTATATTACCTTAAAGTAATTCGTTAAATAATTATGAGCCAACATGATATGTAGTGAAAATAACTTGCAATGATCCTAAGAAATGAAAGGGTCTAATGCAATTAGCTCACAATTATTGATTAATTAGATTAAGAACTACTTAATTACTTTTTATGATTTTCCAACACATATGGGCAAATCATAATTTCATTAACTTTCTTTAGGCTATTAAACACCTAAAGATCTACCCATGAATTAATTAATGAAGATTAGATATGATTGTAATTTTAATTTGATTAATAAAATCATTAATTAATTAGTCAATTTCACTTACTTAATTTTCCAAATTGATTAATTATCCTCCAAATGAAATGGATTTATGGAATGGGTTTGGAAAGAGGTCCCAATCCTATTCCATAAATCCCTCTTAATGAAATAAATTAGAGGAAATTAGGAAAGAAGTCCTAATCATTTTCCAATATTTTATATGAATAACTAATCAAATAAAGCTTAGTCAATTAATTAATAGTTAAATTAATTATACTAAGGATATGTCTCATAACTAAATTTTATTTTTGACTTTTAAGATCAACATATAACAATTGGAGAGATTTTTTTTATAATTGACTTTCATAAATTATGTTCAAACAACTTTTATATTTGATTAATATTTATAATGTTATTGGTTTAGTTAATTTTTATACTAAGTTTTACTAAATTTTATAATAATTTAATTTGTAATTTTTGGGATTTTGTTTGATCACATATTATTTCTTTCTTTTTTGTAAAGGATTAACTCCTTTTAGATCTGATTGAATTTAATAACAAATAAATTATTGGATTAATCATGATCATTCGATCAAAGATCAAATGACCCACGAGTTAATCATGGCTTGATAGGTAGAATCAAATCATGCCCAAGATAATCAAAACTATTCACTTCAAACACATAAAATGAATAGTCCTACTTTTGTCTCTAAACTCTCACCAAAAGGATTAAAAAGTAAAGTGCATGGGATCTAAAGGTTGGATCCTAACGATCACATTTAACACATCAAACATGAGATACCTAAGGCTTTCTAAGCATTTTAGAATTATGCCTCACCAGAGCTAATGTCCGATGGATTCATTTGGAAGAAACAATGCCCTATTGAGGTGTCTGTTGGGTTGAATCAATACTTCAGCTAGCATTCTTTTTCTTTGCTCCTATGGTTTGCTTCCTCCTCACTTGCTCATTGACACTTTGCTTTAGGCATCCTATTGGAATAGTAAAATCCATATTCTTAACTTTTTTGAATGTTTTTAGAATAATCTTATCCGCATATAGAGTCCCATTCAAATGATCAAACTCATGCTATAATATGCGAGCCATCCATCCAGAAGCAGCAATTTTGATAGGTTGACCAAAATGATCGTGACCTATGACCTTCACCTATAGATGCCACTCTACCATAGCTCTAAATCCATCAATGCTCAAACATCTTTCAAAGAACAAAGTTATTTTGCTTCCTTCTTCCAAGCTTTGGATTAATTTTACCATAGATCAAAACGATGGTCTTGTGCTTCGCTTTCACTCTGGAGCATAGCTAATGTATTCCTTTTGTCTTTCAAGAATAATAATCTCCACCCAGATTATATATATGATGTGTTAGGGCATTGAAAATAATAGGTTCAAAAGCTTCTAGAAGTTGAGCATACAACTATGGATCATTAAAGAACCCTCCATGCGCTACCAATAGTGCCTTTGATTTGGAATTTTTATATAGGGCTTTTAGGGCAATTAAATCCCTAACATACTATTCTTCATCAATGCTTACACTTATTCCATGTCCATGTACTCATTTCCTCAAAGGAATAATAGTTTATGGAGTAGACCGATGCCAGGGCCTTCGCATGACAACAATCATGTCATCTATGATCCTTTGATCTTCTTCATCCGATCTCCTCAAGGAGACCTCAACCACGTGGAGGACTGATCAGGCCTTGACAATTTTAGATTCTTTCTTCACACAATCCGAGAACCATCTACCGGAGACCTTTGAAGGGGTTCTTCTCCCACCAACGATGCAATGGGAGAAGCAATGAAGAATGGGACCGACGCTTGGGACTAGAAAGTCATGGTCTTTATGAAAGAGTATGGAGGCATAGGGAGAGTTCATTGGTGGCTATGACGAAAGTGGCAGTGATCGATCAATAGAAAATTCATAGGATGTCTCATGTGCTTTTGTAGGTAGCCATTTATGGGGCTAATTGGGATCAAGGAAGTCTCGATACCTACCTGCATGCTAATGTGTCTTAATTTTGGAGCAAGTGAGGGAACAGAGGTCACCTGCTGGAAGAAGAGGGAGGCATGGATGCAACTTGGGTCGGCTAGGCCTTGCTTGGTTGAGAGGAAAAGTTGGACGTGAGGGAGAGTTAATTTTCAGTTTTGTGTTGAGCGGAGGAGAGGAGCTTAAAGAGATTTTTTTTATTTTATTTAGGGCAGGATGGGATGAGAGAGGCGCTCTCAAGTGAAGCAAGAATTGGAG
This sequence comes from Cymbidium sinense, assembly GCA_021442155.1. Classification (NCBI taxonomy): domain Eukaryota; kingdom Viridiplantae; phylum Streptophyta; class Magnoliopsida; order Asparagales; family Orchidaceae; genus Cymbidium; species Cymbidium sinense. The sequence continues at coordinate 131,231 of JAKCPB010000930.1, forward strand.
GGCTTCAGCTTCTCTAGGGTAAAAGGAGATGAAAAAAAGACGGGGCCTCATTTTTTTTAGTGTACCGTGTTTTTTGCTGGTCGAGACAGAGAGAGAGCGAGAGAGAGAGAGAGATGTCAACTTTGTCCTACATGCCTCAACTTCTCCAACATTCCCTCTTATTATTTCTTTACATTTTTTATGCATTGTCAGGATCAAGTAAACTAGCAGGGCATAGGTCATTTAATAGTTGTCTTTTTCACTTTTTTTTTAAAATTTGGTGAAACCTGATTTTTTTAAAATAAATGATTTTAAAAGTTTTACATAATTTTAATAACTTTAGTAAATAATTGAATGATAATTTATAAGTTATATGTATAAAATAAGATAATTTTAATTATGATTAATAATTATTGATAATATGGATTCATAATTTGATAAATTAATTATTTTAATTTAATGATTAATATATTATATATATAACATTTATTTTTAGTTTTATTTTGATTTAATTCGAATAAATTTCATTTGAAGTTTAGAATTGGTTTAATCTCTCTCTCTCTCTCTCTTGTAGTTCATTTTAGATTTAAAATGGATTGTGTATGTTAAATTATAATTTTTTATTTGTTTTCATTTTCTTTATATATATTAGTGACTTAACATTCAAATCATGAATTTAATTTAGGCTTAAACTTGACTAAAATTGCATTTGATTTTGAATTCTAATATGAATGATTTACTTGATGGTTTTATTATGATTTTGTAGAACTTGGAATGAGGATTGAAGGATTGATTGATTTTAGGAAGAACTTGGCTAAGTCCATGAAATTGGCTTAAGGGTTTGGATTTGGATTTGATTTTATTTGGATTTAGGTTTGGATCATGATTTGAAGTTGAGTTTGAGTTTGAATTTGATAACTTGATTGAAGGGTTGAATTTATCTTTGAGAAAATCAATTGAATTTGGATTGATTTGGATTTGGCTAAGGCTAGTCCATAAGATAAATCATAGTGGAAGGATTTCAATTTTGGATCCGATCATGGGCTTCAATCATTTGATTTAGATTTGGATTTGGATTTTTATATTTGAATTGAATTGAGGTTTGGAGAAGGTGAACACAGGTCAAATTTAGGCTATAGAGTAGGTGAGTCTCCTTAATCCCTAAGGCATAGCCTAATCCTATGATTAACCCTTCTAAGTCTCTAGGTTTAGGTTAAGTGTTCATCTAATAACTAGAAGTGTCTTATGACTAAGGAAGTCTTAGTGTCTAGAAGATCCCTAGGTCTAAGAAGAGGAGGTTGAGAACTCACTCCAAAGTGAGGTCAGCATTAATATGTTGAATCCACATGTTCTAAAATCGAAAAAGAGAGAATTTCTTTAATCTATTAGAATTTTTTTAATAGAAACCAAAAGAGGAGCATGATCAGACAAGGTTCTACTTAAATGATCTATAGAAGTATTATGCCATTGAGTGATCTAGTGAGTATTAAAAATAGTCCGATCCAACCTTTGCCAAAGTCTAGAGCTTTGCCAAGTATAATTAGAACTCTTAAAGCCAATATTATTCAAATTACAATCAAGGATCATATTGGAAAAATCTTCCATGGAATGAATATTAGAGAGCAACCAACACATCAGAGAACAAAATATTATTGAAATCACCACCAATAACCAAGGTTTATTGAGAGGTGGCAAAATTAGTCAAGTTATCCCAAAGAAGATTTCTACCAGATCTATTACAAGATGCATAAACGAAAGAGCCCAAAACACAATAATCACCATAAGAGATTTGAGCATTAAAAACTTGATGAAAATCATCAAGAATAGAAACATCTACAAAGTTAATCCAAAATCACCAAATCTTATTGCTAACATTAGTGAAAAATTTATTGAAACGAATCATTCTAGCAACTTGGTTAATTTTATTAGCATGAATAAGTTGTTCAAGAATAATAAGTAAAAAAATATTATGGATACAACAAAGATTTCTAATATGGTTACAAAAAATTAGAGTACAAATCCCTATAACATTCAAAACTAAAAAATTAAACATAAAGAAAAGAAAAGGGGGAATAAAATTAATTGAGAGAAGAGAGGAGGCCACAATAGCTCTAGTATTCTTAGTAATTTGGTAGAGAATTTTAACATTTTTTTCTTTTGAATATAAAGTTTGGAGGCCATTTTCTTTTCCCTTTGAAGCATCATCGAAAAGGATTTAGCAACATTAGTCACATATTTAAGAGAAATCTCTTGATGAGAAGTGAATTCTTCTTCTTCCAAGATAATAGAATTTATTAAAGATAAATGAGCTTTGGAAATAGCAAGGGAGGGAGCAAAAATTGATTTATTAAAAAAGCAAGTGGGAACACCAAACCCTTCCTCAACATTAGCCAAATTATTAGATAAAAGCAAATCTTTTTGAGAAGCTAAATCATCCTGAATTTGGAATATGGAATCAATTTTATCAACTTGATTATCATGAGGTATTAAAGCCATATTCTCCATTGAATTAGAATGATGCATAGTATTAAATTCCTCATTTTTTTCTCCATTAAAGCTTCATTTTATCTATCAAAGCCGCAAGGATGCAAGGATCAATCGGAGGAAACAAATCTTGATTCAAAAGTTTAGAAAAGTTATTATTGTTCACATTAGAAGCCTTCAATTGCTCAAGAAGTGAAAGGTAAATCCTTATTAGGAACATTCAAAGAATCATTTTTTCCAAAGTAGTTTTTTTATATTTAATAGTGTTGGCCTAGGGTTAGGAGCAGAAGTTTCCTTAATAGAGATTTTCTTTTTTAGGTGAGGATGAAGAATGAAACATTTAGAATTATCATGCTAGTGGATTTTATAGTGAGAAAAAAAGATAGGGAAATTTTGAAATTTAATTCTTTATATGTAACAATAATTTTAAGATCCTAACTACATTTCTTTAGGGTGTTTCTTGGTATTGTCTAATTCAATAAAGATTCTAATGATTGAAGGATGAGACTTTGTTGCAATTGCCTCATCAATTTGAAATGATTTACCAAATAAAGCACTGACAATAAAAATGAATTGATGGTTAACGAAATGAATTCATATATTAGAAAATCCAAACCGAAATGATTAGAATTAGGGTTTAAGGTTTAGACTTTAGGTTTAGGTTTGTTAGGGTTTAGGGTTAAAGGTTTAGTTTATGGAGTTTTAGGTTTTTAAGTTTTAGTTTTGGGGTTTGGGTTGGTTAGTGGATATTTGGGTTTGGTGTGGGTTTAGGATTTTAAGTTTAAGGTTTTATGGTTTAGATTTAGGGTCATATATGGTGGTGGGGTCAGGTAGGTAGTTTGTGGTCAGGTTTAGGGTTGGCCTAGTGGTAGGGTAGGGCCTCAGGTTTAGGGTTTAGTTAGGCTAGGGTCAGTGTGTGGGGCATTTAGGGCTCAGTGGGTTTAGTTTAGAGAGTGTTAGGGTTATCAGATTAGGATTTGGGTTAGGGTTTGTGGTTTGGAGTGGTTGGTTTTTTTCTTTTATCTTCTTTTTAAATAAGTAAATTGGTAGGTTTATTTAGGTATTTATTTTATTTATTTATATTTGTTTTAGGTTTATTTTATTTTTATTTTATTTAGTTTATTTATTTTTTAGGTTTTATTTAATTTTCTTTAGGTTTATGTAGTTTTAGGTTTTATTATTTTATTTTAGTTTTTTTATTTATTTTTAGATTTTATTTTAATTTTAGATTTAGCTTTAGTTTTATTTTATTTTATGTTTATTTTATTTTTTATTTTATGTTTAGTTTTATTTTATTTTGGTTTTTATTTTAGGTTATTTTATTTTAGTTTAGTTTAGGTTTTATTTATTTATTTTTTTCATTTTATTTAATTAGGTTTAAGTTTAGGTTTAAGTTTAGTTTAGGTTTAGTTTAAGTTATTTATTTTATTTTTTATTTTTTATTTTATTTATCTTATTTTTAGGTTTTATTAGTTTTTATGGTTTGGGGGTTTTGGGTTTTGGGTTTGGGTTTTGGGTTTAGGTTGGGTTAGGTTTTGGGTCAGGATTTTTAGGCCAAGGTTTAAGTTTTGGGATTTGTTTAAGGTAGTGTTTAGGATTAGCTCAAGTTTAGGGTTTAGGGTTTTAAAGTTTAGTTTATAATTTTTTTAGGTTTAGGGTTTAGGTTTTAGGTTTAGGGTTTATATTTTGGTTTAGGTTTGTGGCTTAGAGTTTAGGGTTTAGAGTTTAGGTATTTGGTTAAGGGTTTATGTTTTAGTTTAGGGTTTATGGTTTAGAGTTTAGGTATTAGGTTTATGATTTATAGTTTTTTTTAACATAGAACAAATTCAGATTCAACATTTTCTCTTTTCGATTTCATCAACCAAGTAACAATTTTTTAAGACAATGACATAGATAAAAGATGAGCAGCATAGAGCAAAAAAACTCTAGATTACTAGAATCTCTCAGAAAGATACAGTTCCATAAGCAAGATCGAATTTATCGCTCTTAGTTCCCATCAACCACCCCCTCTCAATTAGTGGGATCTACATCATATCCCTGATCTCTCCTCCTCCACCACCATGACTGTAACCTCTGTCACTCCTCCCGCCTCCATAACCACCACCTCCATATCCACTAGCACCTCCACATCCCCACCACCACTATGATAATCCACCGCCTCCAATGCCGATCCAGATGACCTGGTTTGGTGATGTTCTCACGAAAGGTTGCTCATTCTTAGTTTTTAGGTTTAGGCATAGGCTTATTAGCTTTTAGGTTTAGGTTTATTTTTTATTTATTTAGTTATTTTAGGTTTTGGTTTAGGGGAATTAGGGTTTAAGGTTTAGGTCTTATTTATTATTTAGTTTACAATTTTAGGTTTAATGTTTAGAGTTTTTGGTTTGCTTCAGGTTTATGGATCAGTTTAAGGTTAGGTTAGCCAGTTTTATTTTAGGGTTTAGGGTTTAGTAGCTCAGTTTAGGTTTAGGGTTTAGTGGTTTGGGTTTAGGCCGTTTTGGGATTTTAGTTTTGGTTTAGCTCAGGCCCAGAGTTTAGGTTTAAGTTTAGGGTCAGGTTAGTTTAGTTTCTGGCCAGTCAGTGATTTAGGGTTTGGCCAGGGTTTGGGTTTAGTTTATTTACTGTTTAGGCCAGGGTTTCCTAGGTTAATTTTAGTTTTAAGTGTGTTTAAGATTAGGGTGCAGTTAGGGATTTAGTTTAGGTCAGTTAGGCTCAGGGGTTAGGGTCAGGTTTGGCCTAGGATTTGGGGTGGCTAGGATTTATGGTTTTGGGTCAGTTAGGTTGCCTAGTTAGGTTAGATTTAGAGTTTGGTCATGGTTTAGTTTAGGGCTCAGCCTAGGGTTTTGGGTTTGTGGCTTGGCTGGGTTTTGGGTAGTTTTAGGTATTTTTTTATTTTCTTAAAGTAAGTGTAGGCTTATTTATTTAGTTTTTTATATATTTTATTTATTTAATTTATTTTATTTATTTTTATTTATTTATTTTTTTTTATTTAGTTTATTTTATTTTATTTAGATTTTATGTTTTATTTATTTTAGTTTATTTTTATTTATTTTTAGGTTTAGGTTTCAATTTATTATATTTTTTTTTTTAGGTTCTAGGTTTTTATTATAGGTTTATCTTAGGTTTTATTTTTTAGTTTAGGTTTAGGTTAAGTTTATTTTTAGTTTATTTATTTTATTTAGTTTAGGTTTAGGTTTATTTAGTTTATTTTAGGTTTAGTTTAAGTTTTATTTATTTTAGTTTAGGTTTATTATTTTGTTCATTTATTTTATTTTTAGTTTAGGTTTAGGTTTTATTTTTTTATTTATTTTAGTTTATTTACTAGTTTATATTTTATTTAGTTTTTTATTTTATTTTATTTTAGGTTTATTTATCTTTATTTTAGGTTTAGTTTTATTTTATTTTATTTTAGGTTTATTTTATTTTTTTAGTTTAGTTTAGGTTTTATTTATTTATTTTAATTTAATTAATTTTAATTTTTATTTTTTAGGTTTTAGGTTTTTATTTTATTTTTATTTCATTTATTTTAGTTTATTTATTTTATTTATAAGTATTTCTTTTTTAGTTTTTTAGGTTTGTGATCTTGGGGTTTTAGCTTTGTGGGTTTAGGCCTGGGCTGTGGCTTTGGGTTTAGGTTTGTTTAGTAGTGGTTTAGGGTTTTAGGTTTGGTTTGTGGTTTATGGTTTGTTTTAGGTTTAGGGTTTAGCTGAGTTTAGGGTTTAGTTTCAAGTTTTAGGATTTATGGTTTAGTTTAGGTTTAGGGTTTAGGGTTTTTTGGGTTTAGGGTTTTTAAGGGTTTATTTGGTGTTTTAAAATTTATTTTAGGTTTGGGTTTTTTAGCTTTGGGATTAGGTTGGGTAGTTTAAGGTTTAGAGTTTAGGTTTGGGGTTTAGGGATTAGAGTTTTATGGTTTAGGGTTTTTAGGGTTTAGGTTTTTAGGTTTATGTTTTAATTTAGGGTTTAGGGTTTGAGCATTTTGTAATAAAGAACAAATTCATATTCAACATTTCTTATTTTTGAATTCATCAACCAAGTAGTAGACCAAGTCGAGATACAAGTTTATGACATAGATAAAAAATGAGCACATTAAGCAAATCAAAACCATAGATAACTAGAATCTCTTCGCCCATAAGCAAAGAAATCGATCGATTCTTCATTTCCTCTAGTTCCCATTGGAACCACCCACGCCTCTTGAGTAGTGGGATCTACCATCATATCCATGATCTATCCCTCTGCCACCACCATGGCTGTAACCTCCATCGCTCCACCCACCTCCATAACCACCACCTCGATATCCACCTGCACCTCCATATCCATCAGCACCACCAGATCCCCCACCTCCAGTTCCTATCTCCCAAACCACCACCTCCATATCCACCATCATATCTACCGCACCTCCAGAGGGGGTTAGGGTTTAGGTTAGGGTTGGCTAGGTTTAGAGATTGCTTTAGTGTTTAGGGTTTGGGTTTAGGGTTTTGTGGTTTGTTTGTGGTTTGGATGTTTTAGGGTTTTGTTTAGGGTTAGGTTTAGGGTTTAATTTTGTGGGGTTTTAGGGGTTTAGTGTTTAGGGTTTAGGTTGGGGTAGGGTTTAGGGTTTTAGTTTGGATTTGGGTTTAGGGTTTGGGGTTGTTGTTTAGGGTTTAGGGTTTTATTTTTTTTATTTATTTTAAATTAAGTAAATGAGTAGGTTTTAGGTTTATTTAGCTTTATTTTTATTTATTTTAGTTTATTTTTTATTTTTAGGTATTTCATTTTATTTTTTATTTAGTTTATTTTATTTTATTTAGTTTATTTATTTAGTTTAAGTTTTATTTTTTTTTAGGTTTAGTTTAGTTTATTGAGTTTAGTTTTATTTTTATTTTCTTTTATGTTTAGGTTTTATTTTATTTAGGTTTAGGTTTAGTTTTTATTATTTTTTTTAGGTTTAGATTTTAGGTTTTATTTTAGGTTTATTTTAGGTTTATATTTTTTAGTTTAGTGTATTTATTTTATTTATTTAATTTAGTTTAGGTTTAGTTTATTTATTTTAAGGTTTAGCTTTATTTATTTTAGTTTAGTTTAGTATTTATTTTGTTTTATTTTATTTTTTAGTTTATCTTTTAATTTAGGTTTATTTATTTTTTTTAAGTGTTTATTTTTATTTTATTTTATTTTAGTTTAATTAATGCTTATTTTAGGTAGTTTTATTTATTTTTATTTATTTTTATTTTATTTTATTTTTAGTATTTAGGATTTTATTTATTTTATTATTTATATACAAGTAATAAGTCAGGTATTAATAGTTTATTTACTCACATCTAGTTTATTTATTATAGAGGTTAAGTGGCCCAGGGCCCAGTAGATGGCGCGGGCTGGGTAGCTCAGGGCCTAGGCCCAGTTTGGGTTAGATTTATCAGGCCAGGGCCTAGATGTTGTGGCCTGGGTCAGGCCCAGTAGGGCCCAGGGCCCTTGGGTCCAGGGTTTGGGTCATGGTAGGGCCCAGGGCCCATGGCCTAGATTGTGAGTATGATAGAGGCCTGGGCCTAGGTGGTCTTTGTGCCTGGGCTTTAGGCCCAGGTGTGGCCAGGCCTTAGGTGTCCCAGGTCAGGGGCCTGGCCCAGGGCCCAGGCCTAGGGCCCAGGGCCTAGGTCTGGCTCAGAGCCCAGCCTGGCCCAGTTTGGGCCTGTGGGTCAGCTCAGGGTCTGGGGCCCAGGGTCAGTAGTGTAGTGTGGTCAGGGCTCAGGGCCTAGGGTCAGGCTAGTGAATAGTTTAGGGTGGCCTAGGATTTAAGATTTAGGCGCTCAGTGGTAGGCCCAGGATATGTTTGTTTAGTGCTTTATAATAATTATTAAGCAAACCCAGGGTAGCATTTAGTTTATTTTATTTTTAGCATTTATTTTATCTTATAGGTTTATTATTATTTTAGTTATATTTTATTTAGTTTATTTATTTTAGTTTAGGTTTTATTTTAGTTTATTTTTTTTTAGATTTATTTTTAGTTTAGTTTTATTTTTATTTTATTTTTTTAAGTTTATGTTTTATTTATTTTTAGTTTAGGTTTAGTTTTAGGGTTTAGGTTTAGTGTTTTTAGGTTTATTATTTTAGGGTTTTAGTTTTAAGATTTTAGGGTTTAGGTTTATTTTTAGGGTTTAGGGTTATAACAAGGATCCTTCTATGGTTCATAGGGATGCCTGATATTTAGCATCATTTCTATCCATCCAAATGAACCAAATAAGGGTAATGGAAATTGAAACTTTAATATGACCTTTCACAGTTTTATGGAAACAAACTTCAAGAAGTTGATATAATGAAAGAGAGCACTAAAAATAGTTAGTGTTAAATAAATCGTCATACCATATCCAAAGTTTGGAAGCAATATCACCATTGACAAAAACATGATTAACATTTTCAATATGAAAGCAACAATAGCACTTGGAAGGTAAATAAAATAATTTAAGCCAAAGAAAGGAATCTACAAGAATGAAGTTATTCAAAATCCTCCAACCTAAAATAGAATAAGAAATGGGAATGATATTGTTCCAAAGTTTAATGAAAACATTAGAGGGTTTTGTTTATTTCTAATAAAATTCCAAACCTCTTAAGAATGAAATCACCATTGTAAGAGAGCTTGAAAAGAATTTGATCAAGTTTATTAGAAAAGATAGATGTTGCAAAACTTGTCAAAATAGAAATAGAATGTAGTTCTCATGTTTATTTTCATTCCAATTGTTATTAAGCCAAAAAATTTAACTTTGATAGAACATAGAGTGTATAGATAAAAGGGAGTGAATAGATGTATTGCCAAAAGAAAGAAGATATTAAGCATATAAGAGGGTCACCCCAAGATATTAAAGATTCAACAACCCATTTAATGGAGCAAAGTATTTTCCAAACCGGAGAGTCACCAACTTTATAAGCACAGATAAGAGGGTGTTTACCTTGGGAATATTTTTCCATCATAAAATTAGCCCAAAGGCTATCATTCTTTCTAAAATTCCACCAGCAAGAGAAAGAGAAAAATAGTCGCACAATAGTTTGCAACCAAGAACACCTTCACCAAAAGGACCACAGCATTTATGCCAGGATGTCCAATGCATTCTTTTAATAGAATTATCTGATCCCCAAAAAAATTTATTAAGCAAGCGATCAATTTTGATAAGAGTAGAATTAGTGGGAATAATAGGTTGAATCAAATAAAAGGGCATAAAATTGAGAGTGCTTTTAAGAATAATGAGCCTGTCCCCAAAGAAAAATTTTATTTAAAAGTTTTTGAATTAACTCATCAAAAAGATGAGATCATTTTGGACCATTAAAAGAGGAGCACACAATTACTTAAGAGGTAAGTGTTGATGTTTAAAATTAGTGATATGCTAGATTTGATTGATTTTATTATTAGAGATACTTGAAGAAATAATAAAATAGCTTTGGTTATCATTGATAAAAAGACCACTTTCTCTACCAAATTTATTTAAAAAAATCTTGAGGTTCTTGATATGTTGAATAGAAGCATTGCAAAAAATAATGAAATAATTTACAAAGCTTAAGTGGGAAATAGGAAGACCACCAAGATTTTTGTAGTACATACTAGGATTGTTTAAAAATAACTCATTGATGCTCCTAGATAAGTACTCAACAGCAATAATAAATAAAGCAAGAGACACAGGGCCCCCTTGTCTTAAGCCATGGGAAGAAGGAAAGAAGTCCAAAGCTTCCCCATTAAATAAAATAAAAAATAGACATTATTAATACAATTATTAATAAGAAAAGTAAATTTATCAAAAAACCCAAATAAATTCAAATTATGGAAAAGGAAATCCCAAGAGATATTATCAAAAGCTTTGGTAATATATAATTTGAAAAGAATGTTTCCACCTCTAGTCTTAGCATCTAAGTCATGAATTAATTCTTGGGCAAGTAAAATGTTATCAGAAATAGATCTACCTTTAACAAAACCAATTTGGTTGAGAGAAATATCTTATGAAGTAAAGGACTAAGCCTGTTGGCAAGAATTTTGGAAATAAGCTTATTGAAGAAGGTGCATAGACTAATAGGTCTAAAATCACTCCAATAGTTCGGATTATCTTTCTTAGGTATGAGAACAATAGAAGTGCAAAAAAATATCTAGAAAAGATTAAAAAAGTCAACCACCACCACATCAAATCATTTTTAATAATAAACCAACAATTTTGAAAAATTGTAGTGAAACCCTGCAACATAATCTATGCTCATGCTATTAAGAACTTTAAAAATTTCATCTTCATTAGGCATAATAGTAAGCAAATCATTATCATCATGGTAATAATAGAAGGAATCAAGTGATTTAGAAATTGGTTCATAAGAGCAACTCTTATTAAGCATATTTCTAAAGTAATTAATAACCAAATCCTTAATATCATTATTCTCCATAATCCATTCTCCATTACCATCTTTAATTTTTTGAATATTATTTAAAGCTCTCTTTTTATTAACTAAAGCATGGAAATGCCTAGTATTCCTGTCACCATCCACAATATGTTTACTAGCAGCTTTTTGACACCAATAAGTTTGTCTCTTCCATATTTTGAAAATTAACAAGTTTATCTTTACCTCCAAGTCCTTAATCTTAGAAGATCCATAATAGAGACCTCAAGATCACAAACCATTTTTCCATATCTTTGATATTAGCAAAAAAGGTTTTAAAATAATGCTTGTTCCACCCAACCATTTTGTTTAAGTATTTTAAGCTTAAACCAAAGTCTATTCATCCCCATAATCAATTATTAGATGTAAAAGAGCTTTCCAATTGTTGGCCACAACATTAAAAAAATCAATATGCTAAATCGATATCAAATCTAAAAGGAGAGAAATTTTTAATCTATTAGAATTATCTTTAATAGAAACCAAAAGAGGAGCATGATCGACAAGGTTCTTAAATGATCATGTAATATGCCATTGAGTAATCTAATGAGTATTAAAAGAATCATCTAACCATCAAAGTCTAGAGTTTTTCAAGTATAATTAGAACCTTTAAAACCAATATCAATCAAATTATAGTCAAGGATTATATTAGAAAATTCTTCCATGGAATGAATATTAGGAGAGCAACCACTTCATTCAAGTGAATAAAATAGTGTTGAAATGACAACCAACAAACCAAGGTTTATTGATAGGTAGCAAAATTCCTCAAATTATCCCAAAAAAGATTTCTTCCATCTAAGCCCAAAACACAATAATCACCATAAGAGATTTGAGCATTGACAACTTGTTGAAAATCATCAAGAATAGAAACCTCTACAAAGTTATTCCAAAAGCACCCAATCTATTTCATTAGAGAAATTTATTGAAATCAATCATTCTAACATGGTTAATTTTGTTAGGAACAAGAGGCTCTAGAAAAATAAGTAAAGAAATATTATGTATATGATAAAGATTTCTACAAGTTATGAATAGAGAGGGTACCGATCCCTCTAACATTCCAAACAATAAAATTAAACATAAAGAAATAAAAATGGGTTAAGAAAAGGTTAATTAAGAGAGGAGAGGAAGGTCATAGCCAATCTAGTGTTTCTTGGCAATTTGGGAGGAATTTTTAACATTTTTTTCTTTTTAGCATGATAAGTTTGGAAACCATTTTCTTTTCCCATATAATCATCATATGAGAAGGATTTAGCAACATTAGTGACAAATTTAGGAGAAATCTCTTGATTAGAAATGAGTTCTCCTTCTTCCAAGACATTAGAATTTATTAAAGCAAAATGAGCATCAGGAATAGCAAGAGAGGGAGAAAAAACATATTTACTTACAGGCAACTGTGAACACCAAGCCCTTTCTTCTCATGATCCAAATGATTAGACATAGATAAATCTTTATGAGAATTTAAATCATCCTAAATCTGAAAAATAGAATAGGTTTTTTCAACCTGATTATCATGAGGTATTAAAGCCATATTCTGCATTGAATTTGAATAATGCATAACATTAACATCCTCATTTATATTCTTAATCAAAGCTTCATTTTCATCAATAAAACCAGCAAGGATGGGATTGAATCGAGGAAATAGAATCATCATCCAAAAGTTTAGAAAACTATTATTGTTCACATTAGAATTCAATTGTGTAAGAAGTAAGAGGTAAAATAGCCTTATTAGGAACATTCAAAAATTCCTTTTTTTGAAGTAGCTTTTGATATTTAATAGATCAGCCCTAGGTTAGAATAATAGAAGTTTTAACTGGATTTTCTTTTAGGTAAGGATGTAGAATGAAACATTTAGAATTATCTCTAGTGGATTTTACAAAGGAGAACAAAAAATAGGGAAATTTTCAAATTCAATTCTTTATATATAACCGTAATTTTCAAATCCCAACAAGATTTCTTTGGCATGTTTCCTGGTAATGTCTAATTAAACAAGGATTCTAGCCACTGAAGGATGAGATTTCATAGTCGTTTCCTGATCAATTTGCAATGGTTGACCAAATAAAGCACCCATAGTAAAAAAAGAATTGATTCTTAATGAAATGAATTCACATATTGGGGAGAGAAATCCAAACTGGAATGACTTTGAATGATTTCAAAGCTGTCGAAGCAAGGTTAATTGATGCCCTAGTAGGATCCATAGGGTCTTTCCAAGGAATCATGGGTGACGCCGCGTCACCACAATGAAGACATAAAAAAATAGTGGTCATCGATTCAAGAAGGAATATAGAGAATCATGCAAAATAATAAGTAAACATCCAGAAAAGCTAAAATGAGAGGGAAAGGGAAATTAAGGACGTCAACCCAGAAAAGAAGTCATAGGTCCTAGCTGACAGTTTCCTGGGTTTATGGGTTTCAGTTTACTTATTTACTTTTAGGGTTTAGGTTTAGTTTAGAGTTTAAGGTTTAGTTTTAGCTTTCCAGGGCCCAGGTTATGTTTAGAACGATGGCCCAGGCCGGCTTCGTAGGATTTGCTCTTAACACCGGTTTTATCTTTTAGGCTGGCTTATAGCTTCTTAAAAGTGGCGCTTTTTTAGGAGCTCTTTTATTTTTGTGGCTCCTGGGTTGCAGTTTAGGCTTCGATTTATATAAGAACATGCTTGCAGGGAGCCCATAGGCTAGTAGGGTCAGGTAGTAGGGGTGGCCCAGGTTGTGATTTATTTAAGGCTCAGGCTCAGCCTAGGGCTCAGCCTTATCAGCCCAGCTCAGGCAGCCCAGGGCTCAGTTAAGGGCCCAGTGGGCTAGGGCCTAGCCTGGTTAGCCCAGGTCAGGCCAGGCCTAGACCCAGGCCTAGGGCCTAGGGCTCAGGATCATGCCTAGGGCCTGCCAGGGCACAGTGCCCAGGCCTCAGCCCAGCTCATGCCTTCAGGTTGTGGCCAGTGGCTCAGTGCCCAGGCCAGGGCCCAGGGCTCAGGCTCAGGGCCTAGGGCCTAGGCCTAGCCCAGGGCCTAGGCCCAGGGCCTGGCTCAGCTCAGGGCCTAGGCCTAGTTAAGCCTCTCCAGGGCTCAGCTCCACCCCAGCTCACCTTAGGCCTAGGGCTCAGGCTCAGCCTCAGGCTCTGTGGCCTGCTCAGGGCTCAGCTCAGCCCAGCCAGGCTGCTAGGCCTAGGGCTCAGGGCCTGGGCTTCAGCTCAGCCTGGCTTAGCTCAGGCTCAGTTAGGGCCTGGTTTACTCAGCTGCCTAGGTTTAGTTGGGGCCCAGCCTAGGCTAAGGGCCCAGGTAGGCCACATGTCTGGGGTTTTGCCCAGTAGGCCTAGGTAGCCCAGGGTTATAGTTTAGCCTGGGCTCTGATCCCATTTAGTGACAGATAAGCTCAGGTTGTGAGTTTGTGTTTGGCCTAGGCTCCAGTGGTTAGATAGGGTCAGGGTTTTAAGTCATAAGTCTTACCCAGGGTTTTGGTAGAATTTAGCCTAGGTTTAAGGTTTAGGGTTTAGGGGTTTGGGTTAAGGTTTAGGTTTAGGTTTTGTTTAGGGTAGGGTTAGGTTGGGTTTAGTTTTGGTTTAATTATTTTAAGTTTTTTAGGGTTTAGGTTTAGGTTTAGGTTTAGGTTTTAGGTTTAGGTTTAGGTTTTTAGGTTTAGGTTTAAGGTTTTAATAGAGAACAAATTTATATTCAACATTTCTTCTTTTTGATTTCACCAACAAAGTAGTGCACCAAGTTTTCTAAGACACAAGTGATGACATAGAAAATGAGCACACATAGAGAAATCAAAACCTAGATAACTAGAACTATCTTTACGTAAAGACAGTTCCATAAGCAAATTGATTGAGATCTTTAGTTCCACCTCTCGAGCAATGGGATTGCCATCATGTCCCCTATCCATCCGACCACCATGATTGAACCTCTCGCTCCTCCAGCCTCCCATAACCACACTGCCCCACCACCATATCCACAAAGACCTCCTGCATCCTCAACCACCACCGCAACCACCACCTCCACCTTCGCTTCCACCGTGACATCTATACTATAGCCTAGTTGACAGATGTTAAGGTTCAACCCATTATTGTTTCAAGTTTTGTTAGGTTTTGGGTTTATTTTTTTTATTTATTTAGTTTCTTTAGGTTTAGTTTAGTTTGTGCCTAGGGTCAGGGTTTAGGGTTTTAGTAGGTTTAGGGTTTAGTCAGGGTTTAGGGTTTAGGTTAGGGCTCAGGTTAGGGTGTGGCTTGGGGTTTAGGGTTTAGGGTAGTTTAGGGTTTAATGTGGTTTAGTGTTTAGGGTTTTAAGGTTTAGTGTTTGGGCTCAGGGTTTTATGGTTTTTAGGGGCTGAGGGTTATTAGGGTTTAGTGTTAGTTTAGGTTTAGGTTAGGGTTTGGGGTTTAGGGTTTAGGATTCTGGTTTAGGGTTTGGGGTCATTTATCTCTTGATTTAGTTTATTTTTATTATTAAATTTAGGTTTAGGTTTTATTTTATTTTAGGTTCATTTTAAGTTTACTTTTTAGTTTATTTTTACCACTTTATTTACTTTATTTAGTTTATTAGGTTTAGGTTTAGTTTAATTTAGGTTTAGGTTTAGGTTTTACTTATTTTAGTTTATTTTTAGTTTAGGTTTAGGTTTATTTTATTTTTATTTTAGGTTTACTTCTTTTCTTAAAGTTTAGGGTTTATGTTTTATTTTTTGTGTATTTTAGGTTTTATTTTTAGATTTGATTTTTAGGTTTAGGTTCTTATTTAGTTATTATTTTATTTGATCTTAGGTTTATTTAACTTTTATTTTAGGTTTAGTTTTTATTTTCTTTAGGTTCTTTTATTTTAAATCTAATTTTAATTTTTGTTTTTTTTAGGTTTTTATTTATTTTATTTTAGTTTAGCTTTTTTTTTTTTTATTTTATTATTTTAGTTTGTGCTTCAGTTTTAGTGTTTTATATTTTACTTATTTTTTATTTAGCTTTAGGATTTGTGGTTTTAGTTTAGTGAGTTTTAGGTTTATGGTTTAGTTTTAGGTTTAGGGTTTAAGTGGGTTTAGTATTTTAGTGTTTAGTGGTTTAGTT